>CAKAOJ020000430.1:427500-635294 GCA_916701645.2 Sebastolobus alascanus | reverse complement strand
CCAGCACCAGAGGTTAGCACAGCTGGCAGACATCACAACAACACACTGCATCACTTTTTCTGTTCGATTGGTTTTGGCTGGACATCAGCACCTCAGGTTGAGACTGCTTGTGTCCCTACAACAGGGCATCTTTATTTATTTTTATTTATTGCTCTCGAGATCACACAGAACGACAGAATGTTTCTGTTCTCACAACGTTAAGAAAGCTGAAACCAGTTTAGGAACATCTCAGATGCAAGGTTATTACAGTTTAAGAAGAAGGCCAGGGTTTGATTAAAAATTAAGTTAAAACCGATAGAACCGAAACACTCATAGGGCGCTTTCACAAGCCAACATTTAGTCTGTTTTAATTGAATTCTGGTGCGGTTCGTATGGGCAGTTGTGAACGCAGTAATCTTACTCTGGTGCGGACCAGAACAACCGGTCCGAGACCGCCTCTTGCAAGCGGTTTCCAAGTGAACCAAAACGAAGACTGCCTGTGCTTCAATTGTTGAGATGGACACAGGTAAAGGACAGGTTAACATGAGTGGGAGAGGACTGACCTGGACTTCTGCAGAAGTCTGATGTTTGCTTGACATCTGGGCCGAAGAAAACATTAAGAATATGCTAAATAAATGACTTTATAAAGTCATGGAGGAGAAGGGATTCGTGTGCACAGTAGATCAGTGTCGAGTCAAAGTTAAAATACTTCGACAGCAGTATTTCCAAGTCTGCGGATCCCTGCATAAAAGACGGAAAAGATCAGTTGGCTCCTTTGTACACGCCTCTCAGCAACTACATTTTTTTTATTTGGTTCGCTTTAATTTGTGCACTGTGAAACCGAACCAGACTAAATAGAAAACAAATCAAAACTATCAATTTCACTCTGATTCGGTCTAGACAAATGGACTACGGGTCATGAAAGCGCCCTTAAACTGGACTGAAACGAATTAAAAAGCTGCAGTGCTGCTTGGTAAATCTCGAGCACTGTTTTTCTTTGCCTTCCCCAGAGCGTGGATCCCGGCGGACAACATCCAGGACATCAAGGTGAGCGTCCAGCAGCTGCAGGTGAAGCGCAGCAACGGCTGGAAGAAGGCTTGCGAGGAGCTGGAGCTCTACCAGCGCTTCCTGAGGGAGGGCCGCTTCTGGAAAACAAAGATGGAGGAAAGCAACATGCCGACACTCCAACAACTGCAGCAGAACCAGAACCAGAATCAGAACCAGAGCCAGAACCAGAGCCAGAGGCAGCAGCAGCAGCAGCAGCAGCAGCAGCAGCAGCAGCAGCAGCAGCAGGAGGACAGCGGGAGGACGGACAGGCTGGAGCGGACAGACGAAGCCGAGTCCAGCATCTCCTCCACCAGCAACGAGCAGGTCCGACATGTAAGTGGGGTCAGTTCAGTTCTTAATTAGCAGCGACGTAGTTTGTTGTGAAACTTATTTAAACTAAAGTCATACAGTGCTTTAAAGAAAGAGGATAAAAGGAACAAAAATCAGTCGTCAGGTGAACTGTCAGGTGAAATACATTAAAATAACACACACTGAAATACTGTAGAGATAAATTCAGGAAACAGTGCCACCTGGTGGCTGAACTGCACATTGTTTGTACAACAAGGTATTTTAGTTATATCCACATTTTCTTTGGCTGAAAACATTATTTAATTAATTATCATGATGAACATATAATACCGTAGTAAAAGGGTTTGGGGGAGAATAGCAGCTGAGCAGTAGGTGGTTTATTATTTTAAAAGTCACCTGTCGCCTTTACAAAGACACAGATAGTCTCTATGACACTATGACTATATATTCAGAGGAATTCAAATGTTTTTTTATAGTGGTCTCAGACTTTTCTCACCGTGCCACATCTTTGAAAAATACAGATAATAATTAAAAGCTTTTATAACTGTTATTTTAAAATTGTTTCTAACGTCCAGGTTCCCTTCTTATTATAAAGTAAAATGCTTTAAATTAATGTCCCCACAGTCCTTTCTCAGTCTATATTGGAAGAAGAAAGGAACAACCTTTATGACTATTTTATCAAAAGTTAATTTTGTTCTTTTTTTTTTCAGCTTAAAGGCAGCCTGGAGCCCAAGGCCAAGAAAAGCCGTCGATCTCAAATGGTCGAGCCCAAAGAAGAAGCCAGTGTAAGTTAGATTGTCATCACACACAAATAATAATCTGCAAAAATCAAGACTGTGGCTACACAGATAATATGTGTTTATTAGTTGGATAAATGTATTGTCTGTTTTGGTTAGAGTATATCTTATCAATATTAGTTAATTGCAGCACTAGATTGCAAGATTTATACAGATATTACAAATACTTTTTAGGTTTTTCGAAAAAAAAATCTCTATCCTTATCAACATGTTTTGTGTATGTTCATGTAAAAAAAAAAAAAAAGATATTATTAATGCACTAAAAAATTCAGTGTGAGCCAGGCTAAAATCGTTGCCTCTTCAGAGGATTTATGACGATACTAAAAAGATAAAAACTGAAAGATGACACCGCTCGCTTGCTGTTCTGTATTTATTATTTACCAGATCAGATTTACTGTCTGCAGCAGAAGGTAGTGAAGTTTCAGGGAAATGTTGAGACAAATAATACGTCAAAAAAAGTCGCCATTAATATCCAAATTTTTTGCTTTGTAGCGGGCTGATAATCACTATCGGTATCTTCCCTCTTTCAAGGTAGAGGGAAGATACCGATATAATGTGAAACTAGAAAACCTAAGGGATCCATTGGTACCAACGATGTAAAGCTGAGACTCTTGTGGATCCAATGAGACCAACTGTATTCATGTGTGATGATGTTAGTCCCCATAGGAGACATTTCATTGTAGTGAGACCATTTTTTTTTAACTTGACCTCGCTGTATAAAACGACCTGTGGTGACCTCTAGGATAATCACAGCCTCATGAAACTTTACAGCCACAAACTAGAGACCAAGAGCATTCAGAGGATGGATGGATCAAACTAGAGACCTAGAGCATTCAGAGGATGGATGGATCAAACTAGAGACCTAGAGCATTCAGAGGATGGATGGATCAAACTAGAGACCTAGAGCATTCAGAGGATGGATGGCTTTCCTAGCTAGATTGACAATAAGGGGGTTTCTGAGCAGTTTACACAACAGAAGTGCTCGCCACCCAATTGCCTAAAAACACAATTCTTGCAGAAATCTCCAAATGTCAAAAGTTTTTTACACCAAATCACAGCATGGCTTTTTCTACGGTGTTCCTCAAGGTCTTGGTGTCTTAAATGTGGTATTTTGGAGGGATTATTGATCATTTTTATCAATTCTCGAGTGGGAAAAAATGGTTAAATTTAGCATTAAATCTGTGTAACAAATGGTATCCACACAAAAAATTGCTGCAACGACTTATAAGACATAATAGAGTATGGGGATGGACATCATGTACTTCCATTATAATGTTGTAAACCCTTATACACTTTCACAATTTATTTTAATTAATTAATTCATGTTTATTTCTGATTTATGACTAGAACAACTTGACACACATTGCTGAGCTGCATCTCAAATTGATCTTCAGGTTCCCAGCGTTCAGATGATGTACACCACGTCTATGTAACATCTACTGTTGACCTGCTATCTCCCCCTAAAGACCCCCTGTACCCCCCTAAAAAAGGGTCTATTGTGGGTCTCAGAGGGTTAAAAAGGTCTTTAAATTTAACTCTGTGCATCAGTTTTTCTTAACCATTTAAAAATGTCTTCTTCTTCTTCTTCTTCTTTTTTTTTATCTGACTTTCAGTCTGTGCTTCAACCCTCGTCTCTCCACCAGGACCCGGAGCCCGAGATGGAGGCGGTCAGCTCCAGCCAGGAGATCCCGGTGTCCTCGGCGCCCCAGCAGCCCGAGAAGCTGTCTGTGTCCACGCAGACTAAGAAGGCCAGCGGAGGGTCGCCGCGCACGCTGCACCGCGGCACCCAGACCAACAGCGACGGCGCCTGCCAGAACATGTGCCACGAGAAGTACACCAAGGTCTTCAACGACGTCAAGGAGATGATGAAGGCCGACAACAAGCGGGAGACGGAGAGGGTCGTCAGAGAGGCTCTGGAGAAGGTGTGGTTTGCGTTCGATGATCTGGTTAAAGTTCTGCATCTGTGAGAGTGTCTCAGTTTAGAAACCCAGCCTGTCTCTTTCCCCCCCCTCAGCTCCGCGCGGAGATGGAGGAGGAGAAGCGCCAGGCGGTGAGTAAGGCGGTGGCCGGAGCTCAGGCGGAGATGGAGAGGAAGTGTAAGCAGGTGAAGGAGAAGTGTAAAGAGGAGCTGGTGGAGGAGGTGAAGAAGGTGGTGGCCCAACACAAACAGTTCATTTCCCAGACCAAGAAGAAGCAGTGGGTGAGTTCTGGGCAAATTAGCCATCTTGATACTTTTTGTATATATATATATATATAACTGAAGCTTTAAAATTGTTCTGTCATCTGCCAATAAACCCGTTCCTTTGCCGTTTATTGCACATGAAACATAAACATTTAAAGATTTTTTTAAAACTTTATTGGTCATATGCACAACAATGAAAGGGGAGCAGGCGTTGGCAATTAAATTCTTGTTCAGGATCCCTCCATCAATGCTACTACAAAATGTAAAAAAAAGAAAATCATACAAGTAAACATAGGAATCCAAGTCATAAAATATAAAATAATGCTGAATTTAAAATATAGAAGTAAAATAGAATATTAATATAATATAAGGCTGGTGTATGAATATGTTTGCAGAGAGGAGTGTCTGTGTGAATCTGTAGTTTAGTTACTTAAACTTTATTATAGGGCTGTAAATCGATTAAAATATTTAATCGCAAGATAGTCCAAAATTAAGCATGATTAATTGCAAATTAATCACATTTTTTTATTTATTTAAAATGTACCTTAAAGGGAGATTTGTTAAGTATTTAATACTCTTATCAATCATGTTTTTTTAATTACTTTAGTTCTTAGTAGGGCTGTCAATCGATTCAAATATTTAATCGTGATTAATCGCATGATTGTTCATAGTTAATCGCTATTAATCGCACATTTTTTATCCGTTCAAAATGTACCTTAAAGTGAGATTTGTCAAGTATTTAATACTCTTATCAACATAGGAGTGGTATCAAATATGCTGCTTTATGCAAACGTATGTATATATTATTATTGGAAATCAATTAACACAAAACAATGACAGATATTGTCCAGAAACCCTCACAGTTACTGCATTTAGCATAAAACAATATGCTCAAATCATAACATGTCAAACTGCAGCCCAACAGGCAACAACAGCTGTCAGTGTGTCAGTGTGCTGACTTCACTATGACTTGTCCTTAAAGGCGTTTTACACACGTTTAGACGCGTCATTTGTGAACAGCCCTTTAATCTTCACTTTCTTCTATTGCTGTGTGGATTACTAAATGTTTGTTTTCTTCATGCTTTCGCTGAAGTTGTAACCAGACTTGTTTGTGTTGTTGTTTGCAGTGTTATAACTGTGAGGAGGAGGCCATGTATCACTGCTGCTGGAACACCTCGTACTGCTCCATCAAGTGTCAGCAGGAGCACTGGCACGCCGACCACAAACGAACCTGCCGCAGGAAGAGATGAACAAGCCCCGCCCCCCCCCCCCCCTTCTGACCTTACACAGCACGCCATTGGCTCTCGCCCTCTCCACCTCCTGTCAGTCAGTGTCTACAACACACACACACACACACACACACACACACACACACACACACACACACACACACACACACACACACACTTCTCCCTCCTGCTTCTCTACTTGCCTTCCTGAAAACTTTGTGGATCCGATGTTTTCTGCGTGAAAAGAGCAATTTGTTCCCTTTTTTTTTCTTTTCATTTTGTTTCTATTATTTAATGTACCCATTGTATTGATTTCTATACATATATATATTTTATTTTTTTCTCTTTGAATCGTGAACAGATTGCTCGAGAGCATGGCTCGAATGCAGTCATGGTATGATTTTTGTGTTTTTCCTTTTTTTGATTTTTTTTTTTTTCTTTACTGAAGTGCTAATTTTGAGCTTGTGTCAGAGAATGTGTTATTTAAGTGTGTCGTAACAGATGAGCGTTAACTGAATACACTTTATTACCTGAATTTTTAAAAACGAATCACTTTTCTTACTGTAAATGCAACAAATACACACCGTCAATCTTACAAGAAAAATGAAAACATACCGTAAGTACTATCGCAGAACTAGCTCCGCTTTCATAGAGAAAACTTATTTAAAAAAAAAAAATGACAAAAAACTGCATAAGATATTGATTTGTGGATGACATGACTCTCCAGCGTTAATATATTTAGTTTTTTTTCTCACGAAACTTTTGCGGTGGATAGCGCCGTTTTATCATTTCTACCTAAAATCTTAGTGTCCTCAAGTCACTTATTGGGAACAGGGTCACAATGTCGGCCTTAAAAGACGTCGACAAAATAAATCTTCCATGTATTATTAGAATTATAATAATATTATGCACATTTTGGGGTTCTTTTTTTTTTAGACTAGTTTTTATGAGCCAGATATTTAAAAATAATTTTTAATTTGTTCTAAATTGGGGGAAATGTAGAGCAATCTTTCCTGAGCTGGATCTTAGAGAGGTTCCATGATTTGACCGTATTTCCACTTTTTTGCACAAATGCTCGTAATATTGCCAAAAATAAAAAATCTGACATTTTGTTGAACCTACCTGAGAAGATCTGGTGAATCCTTCCTCCTCCTGCGTCCTCCTACAACCTTAAAATAATTGTGTATTTTTCCCGAGCGTCGTCGGTGTCATTTTACGGAAGCCCTGAGAGGCAAGTGAGGAAAAAAAACAAACAGGATAATCTAATAAAAAAGTTCCTTTTTTTTAATCTGTGAAACAGTGATTTATAGGGATGTGACTGTGAGGAAATTAAACTTGTGACAACACCGGTGTTACCGATTACACCGGACATTTTACAAGAAAAGTTGACGGTCAATATATGTAGCGCGCTTACTTTGATCTTTACCGTTGGATAGCTGTGTGTCTTTCACTGCGGGGCCGCCGGCTGTGAACGCTCCGTCCTCCGCACGGCGATTGCCTCATTAACGTCGTGGTTCCCTTGTAGCGTTGGGTTTGAATCCGAAATGTTGCCAAATAGACGCTTTCACTTTGACACCAAATCCTCCGCCATCTCTCGGTCTGTCGACTCTCTGTCGTCCCGTGTGTGAAATGTGACTCCTGCTACTCTGAGCTGAGACTCGGTACGCAGCGGACACTTTCACTTTGTAGCAGCCGTCTTACTATGTATGTGTGATACAGCGACAGTGGGGGGGGCGGTGGATACGCAATGTAATCGGTGTGAGCCTGAACACCGTGTAACACCGACTACCGCGGCAAGCCTAGTGATTTTTTTTGTTTTTGTCAGGATGTTTGTTGTTGTAATACTCATTTTGGCCACAAGAGGCTGAAGTTCACCACTACCCCGTGTTATAAATAAGACTAAAATCATTCATGTTTTCTTCCAGGTCAGTTTTAATTTCTCCATTCACTCTAAACACAAGGTACATATTAGGGATGTTAATAATCAACCGGTTAACCGACATTAAAAATGTTAACCTATTAATGCTATCGGTTAAACGATTAGCTAATAGCTAAAAAGCTGAGCAAAACTCAGAGGAGGTACCTAGAGGAGAATAGCTGGTCCACCTTAACAGCCCACCTTAAGTGAGTCTGAGCCGGTGTTGATACAGGAAGTTGGGCTCGGGTCTTGAGGAGTTGTAGCATTTATTCACCGACAAATAAACTGTACTCACACTGCTACGTTCACAGCTATAACTGAACTGACTGACTGAACTGGGGACTCAGTTGTCTGTTGTGCTCAAACACTGCAGCTGGCGATAAATGATGCATTTTAACCTGTTTGTGCGTCGGCTTTTCGTTGCGGCTTGTTACGCACTAAAAATAGCACCGCTGCTTGAAAAGCACTAATCTTGTCGGTTAATAATCGGTTAGCGAGGGTTTTCAGTTAGAAAAGAAAAATCTAAATTAGCATCCCTGATACATATATTGTGTGCTAGCAAGTTATGTAAATTAAAACTCACCTGGAAGAAAACATGAATGATTTTAGTCTTATCTAGAACATGCGGTAGTGTTGCACTTCAGTCTCTTATGGCCGAATTGAGTATTACAAAAACAAATACACTTTTTTTTCACCTGTTTCACAGATAAAAAGAAAAGATAAGGAACTTAGAATGATTAACCTAACAAACCTTACAGAGCAAACAATTTAGATCACACTGAAATGGAGCACCACAATTTTATTTTCTCACTTGCCTCTCTGAGCTTCCGTACATTTTTATAGTGATGTTCACTGAAAAATTCATTCTTTTCTTTTTTTAACCTGAAGTGACTCTTTCACTGCTTATGCTGTAGTTGGTGGTCAGTGCCTGTTTCTCTTTTCTTTTCTCATCCTCTTATTTCCCAGTAAAGCGACATGCATGTTTATAGTTTCATAGTTTGTCTTTTTTTTTTCTTTCATTTACGGTAAAAAAAAAAAAAAAAAAAAGACCAGAAGCTCGCTGGTGTTTTAATAAGCAGTGACGACGGATGGACCAATATAAAATATTATGCAAATGTGAATGATCAAATTAATCTTTTCTAGTTCTCCCTGCGCTGGATGTTGAGTGTCGATGGTGTATAAATATGGTGCTTGGAAACATTTCCTTTTTTTTTTGAAAAGGGGCAATAAAATTGCCAGTTTTTGATTTTCGTTTGAGAAGTGTGACACTTTTAAAGTTTGTTGACTGTTTCCTCAGTTATGAAGATTGACTGAACGGAGGAAAATAATTCAGTTACTCTGAATAGACGCAGCGCTTCTTTTTACACACAGATTGCTGTTAATCAATTTGTGCTTCTGTTAACATGTGACAAATAAAATACCGTATATTCTCACATAGTGGGCAGGACCTTTTTATTCAACTCAACTAAAGAGAGAACTTTTGTATATAAATCCTCTTATTTTGTTATCCCATTTTAAAGGCTTTGGATGTCCTCCAATTCCTTTGTGTCAAGTTAGGGCTGCATCTAATATATTATTGATTAATCTATCCGTTATTTCTATTTATTTGCTTTATGTCAGAAAATAGTGGAAAGGGTCTTCAAGTCTTCAATTTACTCGTTTTGTCCGTTCAATACCAAAAATGTTTTTTTTACATTGATATAAAACCGAGAAAAACAGCAAATCCTCACATTTTAGAAATAAATTTTGTTAATTTAGTTGGTTTTCGTTTCCAGTGTGAAGTCACCGCAGATTCAGAACTTGCTTAGAATTTGTGTGAAGTATGGAATTGGGACTTTGTTATATAATCTCTTCCTTTTACGCTGGAAGGCTTTTATTGTGGAATATGTACAGGAAGTGTGATTAGTTTCATAAATAGCAGCCTCAAGCAGAGGCTAGTGTTCCATATTTTAATTATTGTGATCAGATCCCCCCAAAAAAGACCAAAACCAACAATGTGTTAGCCTGTCTCTCAATACTTTCTGACTCCCTGTCTGTGGCTCTCAGCTCCCAACTGAAGATGTAAATCTTTAAAAACACAAATATATAGTTTCATTTTTAAAAATATGGGAGAGCTAGAGACCACCTTGGAGAAGTTAGAGGAAGTATACACGTGTGACTACGTCCGGTTTTTCAAAATAAGGTGTTAACAAAGGGAACTGTATATACAAAATACATCTATGGAAGTAAGATTGATTGGGTTATATTCATCAGAAGTATAAAACATAACATGTCCCTTATAAATTAAAAAGAAAATACCTCTAATTTGTGAGGGAAATGTCTTTATTCTTTGATTTCTGGTTTGCTGGAAAAAAAAAATGTAATAAATAATTCCTGACAATAACTGATATATTTTACTTCAGGACATCTCTGACTACATACATGCTGCAAATCAAACATTCTTACTGTATTAATTTAGATTTTTTTCCAAAGTAAAAGTCCCTAGAAGTGTATGATTCAACTCTTCTCCATGGTCTAGTGTTAAAAATGTTAACAATTTAACAATTCAACAATTTAATAGAGCTCTATGACACAGAGGAAGAAGAGATATCTGGCTTTAGATACACACACAATAGCAGATAGTTACTTTAATGGGACTTAATGAGGAAATTACTATTTTATAAGAACAAACAATATGATCATTATTGTTTGAAAATGGCCCACTATTAGAGAATTTACGGTAACCGTTGTTCCAGACTTTTAAAGACTTTTCACTCACTCTTCTCCGAGTCTTTCTTTGGAAACTCATTTAAGTGTATCACTTTAAGATGTAACATGTTATTGTACAGTTTGACCTCTCTCTTCTTATCCAGCGTGCTACGGCTTTTATGATTTATTTTTTGATTTTTCTGGAAAATGTTCTTAAATGTTCTCGTGTTTTATCACAGTTCTCCTCTGCAGGCTTTTTTTTTTTTTTTTTTTAATCATCATTGCACTACATGTAAATAAATATCTCCTCCTTCATATTATATGTACATTGTAAATGGATTCACACATATTAGATTTCAGTTGTGTTTTTTTTTTTTTTTTTTTTCTGTATTCACAGTGATCTGGATGACTGTTAGTTCTAGTTTTGTACAATGTACAACCGTTAATCATATCAGCTTCTGATGTTCCCACCACACTCTGAGGTTTGTGTCACTTTCAGCACCTACGTGTTTATGGTTTGGTTTGTTTTTATTTTAAACACAGTTAGAGCTACACTGCACCTTCGATTTATCCAAATATTTCAAAACGTCATGTTAAAAACCAAACCAATAAACTGCATGTTCTCCCAAACCGACACACTTTGTTGAAGGTTTTATGTTACACACTTTTTGTTTTTATATTCGTCCATCCAGCCGTGAAAAAAAATAAAAATAAAAAAAAAGTTTCAGTGTGAAAAGTTTTGGAAAACTTTTTGATGTCATTCCACTTTGTATCTGTTTTTTTTAACTGCATGAGTAAAAGGTGTATGTATCTTCGGCTCCTCTTTCTTTTCTATAGTTGACATAGTTGCACTCCCTCAGAGTAAAGCAATATGACAATGATGTTTTTTTATTTTATTTTCTGGAACTTCAGTCAAGCTAAAAATCTTTTGAAGCCGTTTTGAAAAAGTGAGTAAATCGATCAGATTGTCGCCCATAACCAGACTTTTCACTGTTCTTATTCCACAGTATTACAGTACATAATACCATGTGAGTACTAGATGATATCCTGCTTGTACTTTGAGTACTTATGTACTTCCAACTGGAATAAAAACCCGTGTAAAGTTTCCATTGTCCTCACCTCCTGTAGGTCATCTTCTGTTCTGTCCATATGTAAACTATTAATTGTGGCTTAACATTTTCTATGCTCCTGATATTTCTTCTTTTTTTTATGCTTTAGCTAGCAATATGTATATAAATATATTCTATGTGCTAACATGGAGGAAATAAATGTATCAACAAGTTCTTGTGTTTCCAGTTTTTTTATTATTATTATTACTTTTTTTTTTTTATTATTATCTCAACTGGACTTTCTGAAAAATCTGAAATATATTTCTTTCTTTATGGAGGACGGAACCTGACAAAAATAAATAAATAAATAAAAATAATTGCAAAAATTAATAAATAAATGGAAAAATAAATTAATAAATAAATACATTAAAAAAATTATAAATATAAATGCATAAATCAATAAATGGAAAATTGAAATGAAGAGCAAATAAATAAGGGACTTAACACAAATAAATAAAGAAGCAATTGAAAACAGAAATATCAATTTATGTCAAATTTTATCAACTAATTAATGGCTACAATTATTTTTTATATTATTTCTGCTACATTTAATTATATATTTATTAATTTATCAAGTCATTTATTCATTTATTTTTTTTATTTTGGCAGGTTCCGTCTTTCAGAGCAAAGGGGATACTGCAACAACAAGAAGCATCAGTTAAAAAAGCAACACAGGCCTATAATATATACTTCAACAGTAAAAAAGCAAAAAATATAATAAGTAGAAAGACTGAACAGTTGAATTCACATTATTGCACACAGGAAATATTGATATTGAATAGTTAAGGTTAGGATAGGTCATCGGGAAGCGAGTCTCGTGAGAGTTTTTGCAAGTTTTTGCAGATTCTCAGATCAGATTTTCAGATTTTCAATTTGCGGGCTCCCTTCTAGACACGACCGCTGCAGCCTGTGGGAAGGCGGAGGCTGGACGGTCCAGCCCCGCCCACATCCAGCGCGTCACTGTGAGTAATCCAGCAAATTTATGGTACTTCAACACATTGATGCAAAAATCATAGGTTGTAGCAGGCTCAGTTTTAAAGCTAGAGTGAGGCTAAATAACGCTCAAAACGTGCACTAAAGTTTGCCGAGGAAAAGCTGTCATGGCCATTTTCAAAAGGGGTCCCTTGACCTCTGACCTCAAGATATGTGAATGTAAATGGGTTCTATGGGTACCCACGAGTCTCCCCTTTACAGACATGCCCACTTTATGATAATCACATGCAGTTTTGGGGCAAGTTATAGTCAAGTCAGCACACTGACACACTGACAGCTGTTGTTGCCTGTTGGGCTGCAGTTTGCCATGTTTTGATTTGAGCATATTTTTTATGCTAAATGCAGTACCTGTGAGGGTTTCTGGACAATATAAGTCATTGTTTTGTGTTGTTAATTGGTTTCCAATAATAAATATATACATACATCTGCATAAAGCAGCATATTTGCCCACTCCCATGTTGATAAGAGTATTAAATACTTGACAAATCTCCCTTTAAGGTACATTTTGAACAGATAAAAAAATGTGTGATTAATTTGCAATTAATTGATATTAACTATGGACAATGATGCGATTAATTGTGATTAAATATTTTAATTGACAGCCCTAATTAAAATCAAATACTGCTATATGAATGAATAATTTATTTTCGTGTCCGGTCATTTACATAACCCATCCCTCATGGGATTATTCAGACACATTAACCAACAACAAAACAAACATTCTGGCATAATCGCACACGTGAACCTCCCACAAATAATGCTCCAGGATATATCCCACAATGAAAATACAACAAATAAACAGTCACAGATATACAGATAAGCACAATACACGTACACAAATCCAATCATGACCAAAAAAAGGCATAAGAGTCGGAGGAATGTATCTATTGTATGTTTCTTTTCTCTTCCTATCCTATGCTTTAGAAAGAAATTCAGCAAATACAAAAACATTATAAAAAAGATATTCAATTAAGGCTCCAGTCTCCATACCTATCAAATCTAAACCAGGAACATGAACTTTTTAAAATAACATTTGTGGTAACTCATGATACAAAGGAAAAAATAAAATAAAATGAATTTCGTTCTCAACCTCATTTAGTTCACAATATTTGTGACACAGTCTTTCGTCTTCAATTACACCTCTGTATCTTCCTGTTTCAATATGTAGTGGTAATATACAACATCTTAACTGTGCACAAAGCTGACTTTTAGGCAAACTATAAAGTAGTCCTGTTTATTGGTTTGCCTACAATTGCCTCAATGCAATCAGATATACTGTATTAAAATGACAGATAATAAAGCGTAAATAGTATGGGTAATTTTCTCACAGTTTAATACATAGGACATTGACAAGCTTCCGAAATTCCCACTTGTTCTGAACGCAGCACGGTGACGCCTCAGGTGTAAGGGGCGCGTGGGGAAGGAGAATTGTTTGGGGAGGTAATGGTGGAGGTGTCACAGCCTGGTGATTTATCAACCAAAAATACATCAAAAAGAAGTCTAAAGAAGGTAAGGGAGGATTCTGTAGAGTCAGTAGTGTAAGGAGTGGATGTGTAGACATGTGCTGCATGGGTGAAAAGCAACCAAAAGCAAAGACTCAGAAGTATATGGTGTGAGAGCAGATCTGGCTGCATGCTCAGACTTTTACGCACGGAGCGCACCGGGTCCGGGTGTGTGCCATGCTGCTGATTACTCTCCAATCCTGTGTGCAGACGCAGCAGAGGATCCAGATCCGTCACAGAGGTCCTGTGAGGCTGGAGCCCAGCAGCCTTCTGGGGGAAAACAACCACATTTAGCTCCTTTTTCTGGTGGATCCTCGACCTACTGAAGACAGCAGGGAAATCAGGGTCTACTGAGGACCAAAACCAAACCAAGCCAATGCCGGATTTGTCTTCCCAACCCAACATCGGTGAGTTTGATTACCTTTTGAAGATTGTTTTGCAATGCATTGTTTTTTTTTTCCTGGTTTATATTTTTGCATTTTGAAGGGAGGATATTGAAGTTTGCTTGCTTTCCTTTGGTGGTGTTATGAGGGATTTAAAGGCGACCTAAATTATTGTTCAGTTCCTCTCTTAACCAATAGCACAGTGGCCTTTGACCTTTGACCTGCTATTCCTGTAGTATGAATATTGTCTCCTGATTAATATTATCATATACTATGACTTTTTCATGACTTACTGTAGGGGAGAGCGGGGCACAACTTACCACATTTTGGTTCGGGCTAAATAATTAAAAAAAAAAATAGGCTGTTTGAGTTAGATTAATCATGTTTTTTATTCAAGCAACATACACATCTCTGCTACAAATAAACACTTGAAGTTTGCCTCTACAGCACCTACTGTTTTTATAGGGAATGGGAAACGCACCGGTCTATTCATCTGTCAATCGTTCATCATGAGAAATGCATAAAGTGACGGCGAAAGACAAGATACAGATGAATAGACCGGTGACAGATAATGACAGTCTACCGTAGCTCCGTACGCTACCCTCCAAAACTGGCGGCGGTCCCCAGAATGCTCCGCGATTCCCATTCCCTCTTCATCCATCCATCCATCTATTGGTCTATCATCGATGGATGTAGATAGATGGAGCAGCATACAAACGTAAAAATATATATGAATATTGACAAGAAACTGTCAAACATTGACAAATTTGTTTTTATTCAGAAGGTAGGTAGGCAGCAATTTGTTTTTCGACATACCATGCCGATGACTGTCATATTTTTTGACATGCTATACTATGACTTTTTTCGAAGTACTATACTATGACTTTTTTCGACGTACTATACTATGACTTTTTTCGACGTACTATACTATGACTTTTTTTTTTTTCGACATACTATACTATGGCTTTTTTTTCGACTTTTTCATATTTTTTTCGACATACTATACTATGACTTTTTTTTTCGACATACTATAGTATGAATTTTTTTTTTTGACATACTATAGTATGACTTTTTTATATTTTTTTCGACATACTATAGTATGACTTTTTTATATTTTTTTCGACATACTATAGTATGATTTTTTTTTTTTTTGACTTACTATACTATGGCTTTTTTATATTTTTTTCGACATACTATACTATGACTTTTTTTTTTGACATACTATACTATGACTTTTTTATTTTTTCGACATACTATACTATGACTTTTTTTCAATTTCGATATACTATACTATAACTTTTTTTTCACAAAATTTGACATACTATACTTTGATTTTTTTTTTCAGCAAATTTTCGACATGCTATAGTATGATTTTTTTTTTTTCATAAAACTTTCGAACATACTATAGTATGACTTTTTTCACGAAATTTGACATACTATACTATGACTTTTTTTTCACAAAATTTTCGACACTGTACTATGACTTTTTAAAAAACTGACATACTATACTATGACTTTTTTTCACAAAATTTTCGACATACTATGACTTTTTTTTCACAAAATGTTAGACATACTATACCATGACTTTTTTTATTTTTTTTCGACATATTATACTATGACTTTTTTATATTTTTTTCGACATACTATACTTTGACTTTTTTATTTTTTCACAAAATTTACGACATACTAACTATGACTTTTTATTTTTCCGACATACTATACTATGACTTTTTTTCACAAAATGTTCGACATACTATACCATGACTTTTTTATATTTTTTTCGACATACTATACTATGACTTTTTTTTTTTTGACATACTATACTATGACTTTTTTATTTTTTCGACATACTATACTATGACTTTTTTATTTTTTCGACATACTATACTATGACTTTTTATATTTTGACATACTATACTATGACTATTTTTTTCGACATATTATACTATGACTTTTTTATATTTTTTTCGACATACTATACTTTGACTTTTTTATTTTTTTTTGACATACTATACTATGACTTTTTTTTTTTATTTTTTTTTGACATACTATACTATGACTTTTTTTTTTCGACATACTATACTATGACTTTTTTTTTTATTTTTCCGACATACAATACTATGACTTTTTTTTTCGACATACTATACTATGACTTTTTTTTCACAAAATGTTCGACACACTATACCATGACTTTTTTATTTTTTTTCGACATACTATACTATGACTTTTTTTTCACGAAATTTACGACATACTATACTATGACTTTTTTATTTTTCCGACATACTATACTATGACTTTTTTTTCACAAAATGTTCGACATACTATACCATGACTTTTTTTATATTTTTTTTGACATACTATACTATGACTTTTTTTTTTTTTGACATACTATACTATGACTTTTTTATTTTTTCGACATACTATACTATGACTTTTTTATTTTTTCGACATACTATACTATGACTTTTTATATTTTGACATACTATACTATGACTATTTTTTTCGACATATTATACTATGACTTTTTCATATTTTTTTCGACATACTATACTTTGACTTTTTTATTTTTTTTTGACATACTATACTATGACTTTTTTTTTTCGACATACTATACTATGACTTTTTTTTTTATTTTTCCGACATACTATACTATGACTTTTTTTTTCGACATACTATACTATGACTTTTTTTCACAAAATGTTCGACACACTATACCATGACTTTTTTATTTTTTTTCGACATACTATACTATGACTTTTTTTTTCACAAAATGTTCAACATACTATACCATGACTTTTTTATTTTTCCGACATACTATACTATGACTATTTTTTTTCGACATACTATACTATAACTTTTTAAAAAACAATTTCGATATACTTTACTATGACTTTTTTTTTTTTCGACATACTATACTATAACTTTTTTTTCACAAAATTTGACATACTATACTTTGATTTTTTTTTCAGCAAATTTTCGACATGCTATAGTATGATTTTTTTTTTTTTTTTCACAAAACTTTCGAACATACTATAGTATGACTTTTTTCACAAAATTTGACATACTATACTATGACTTTTTTTTCACAAAATTTTCGACACACTGTACTATGACTTTTTAAAAAACTGACATACTATACTATGACTTTTTTTCACAAAATTTTCGACATACTATGACTTTTTTTTCACAAAATGTTCGACATACTATACCATGACTTTTTTATTTTTTTTCGACGTATACTTTGACTTTTTAGAAAAATTTTCGACATACTATACTATGACTTTTTTTTCACAAAATTTACGACATACTATACTATGACTTTTTTATTTTTCCGACATACTATACTATGACTATTTTTTTTAACATACTATACTATGACTTTTTTAAAAAAAATGTCGATATACTTTACTATGACTTTTTTTTTTTCGACATACTATACTATGACTTTTTTTCACAAAATTTGACATACTATACTTTGATTTTTTTTTTCACCAAATTTTCGACATGCTATAGTATGACTTTTTTCATGAAATTTTCGACATACTATACTAAGACTTTTTTTTTCATAAAATTTTCGACATACTATACCATGACTTTTTTATATTTTTTTTGACATACTATACTATGACTTTTTTTTTTTTTGACATACTATACTATGACTTTTTTATTTTTTCGACATACTATACTATGACTTTTTTATTTTTTCGACATACTATACTATGACTTTTTATATTTTGACATACTATACTATGACTATTTTTTTCGACATATTATACTATGACTTTTTTATATTTTTTTCGACATACTATCCTTTGACTTTTTTATTTTTTTTTGACATACTATACTATGACTTTTTTTTTTCGACATACTATACTATGACTTTTTTTTTTATTTTTCCGACATACTATACTGTGACTTTTTTTTCGACATACTATACTATGACTTTTTTTTCACAAAATGTTCGACACACTATACCATGACTTTTTTATTTTTTTTCGACATACTATACTATGACTTTTTTTCACAAAATGTTCAACATACTATACCATGACTTTTTTATTTTTCCGACATACTATACTATGACTATTTTTTTCGACATACTATACTATAACTTTTTAAAAAACAATTTCGATATACTTTACTATGACTTTTTTTTTTTTCGACATACTATACTATAACTTTTTTTTCACAAAATTTGACATACTATACTTTGATTTTTTTTTCAGCAAATTTTCGACATGCTATAGTATGTTTTTTTTTTTTTCACAAAACTTTCGAACATACTATAGTATGACTTTTTTCACAAAATTTGACATACTATACTATGACTTTTTTTTCACAAAATTTTCGACACACTGTACTATGACTTTTTAAAAAACTGACATACTATACTATGACTTTTTTTCACAAAATTTTCGACATACTATGACTTTTTTTTCACAAAATGTTCGACATACTATACCATGACTTTTTTATTTTTTTTCGACATATACTTTGACTTTTTAGAAAAATTTTCGACATACTATACTATGACTTTTTTATAATTTCGATATACTATACTATGACTTTTTTTTCACAAAATGTTAGACATACTATACCATGACTTTTTTTTATTTTTTTCGACATATTATACTATGAATTTTTAGAAAAATTTTCGACATACTATATTATGACTTTTTTTTCACGAAATTTACGACATACTATACTGACTTTTTTATTTTTCCGACATACTATACTATGACTTTTTTTTCACAAAATGTTCGACATACTATACCATGACTTTTTTATATTTTTTTCGACATACTATACTATGACTTTTTTTTTTTTTGACATACTATACTATGACTTTTTTATTTTTTCGACATACTATACTATGACTTTTTTATTTTTTCGACATACTATACTATGACTTTTTATATTTTGACATACTATACTATGACTATTTTTTTCGACATATTATACTATGACTTTTTTATATTTTTTTCGACATACTATACTTTGACTTTTTTATTTTTTTTTGACATACTATACTATGACTTTTTTTTTTCGACATACTATACTATGACTTTTTTTTTTATTTTTCCGACATACTATACTATGACTTATTTTTTCGACATACTATACTATGACTTTTTTTTCACAAAATGTTCGACACACTATACCATGACTTTTTTCATGAAAATTTTCTACATTCTATACTATGACATTTTTTTACGAATATTTTCGAAAATTTTCATGAAAAAAGTCATGTCGAAAATATTCGTAAAAAAATGTCATAGTATAGAATGTCGAAAATTTTCATGAAAAAAGGCATAGTATAGTCTGTCGATTAATTTGGTGGAAAAAAAACTCAGTTTAAAATTTCGAAAATGTTCATGAAAAGTCATACTATAGCATGACTTTTTTCATGAAAATTGACGAAATTTTAAACTGAGTTTTTTTTCCACCAAATTAATCGACAGACTATACTATGCCTTTTTTCATGAAAATGTTCGACATTCTATGCTATGACATTTTTTTACGAATATTTTCATGAAAAAAGTCATACTATAGCATGTCGAAAATATTCGTAAAAAAATGTCATTGTATAGAATGTCGAAAATGTTCATGAAAAAAGGCATAGTATAGTCTGTCGATTAATTTGGTGGAAAAAAAACTCAGTTTAAAATTTCGAAAATTTTCATGAAAAGTCGTACTATAGCATGACTTTTTTCATGAAAATTGACGAAATTTTAAACTGAGTTTTTTTTTCCACCAAATTAATCGAAAGACTATACTATGCCTTTTTTCATGAAAATGTTCGACATTCTATACTATGACATTTTTTTACGAATATTTTCATGAAAAAAGTCATACTATAGCATGTCGAAAATATTCGTAAAAAAATGTCATAGTATAGAATGTCGAAAATTTTCATGAAAAAAGGCATAGTATAGTCTGTCGATTCATTTGGTGGAAAAAAAAACTCAGTTTAAAATTTCGTCAATTTTCAAAAAAGTCATAGTATAGTATGACTTCATGAAAATTTTCGAAATTTTAAACTGAGTTTTTTTTCCACCAAATTAATCGACAGACTATACTATGCCTTTTTTCATGAACATTTTCGACATTCTATACTATGACATTTTTTTACGAATATTTTCGACATGACTTTTTTCATGAAAATTTTCGAAAATATTCGTAAAAAAATGTCATAGTATAGAATGTCGAAAATTTTCATGAAAAAAGGCATGGTATACTCTGTCGATTAATTTGGTGGAAAAAAAACTCAGTTTAAAATTTCGTCAATTTTCAAAAAAGTCATAGTATAGTATGACTTCATGAAAATTTTCGAAATTTTAAACTGAGTTTTTTTTCCACCAAATTAATCGACAGACTATACTATGCCTTTTTTCATGGAAATTTTCGACATTCTATACTATGACATTTTTTTACGAATATTTTCGACATGACTTTTTCATGAAAATTTTCGAAAATATTCGTAAAAAATGTCATAGTATAGAATGTCGAAAATGTTCATGAAAAAAGGCATAGTATAGTCTGTCGATTAATTTGGTGGAAAAAAAACTCCGTTTAAAATTTCGTCAATTTTCAAAAAAGTCATAGTATAGTATGACCATGAAAATTTTCGAAATTTTAAACTGAGTTTTTTTTCCACCAAATTAATCGACAGACTATACTATGCCTTTTTTCATGAAAATTTTCGACATTCTATACTATGACATTTTTTTACGAATATTTTCGACATGACTTTTTTCATGAAAATTTTCGAAAATATTCGTAAAAAAATGTCATAGTATAGAATGTCGAAAATTTTCATGAAAAAAGGCATAGTATAGTCTGTCGATTAATTTGGTGGAAAAAAAACTCAGTTTAAAATTTCGTCAATTTTCAAAAAAGTCATAGTATAGTATGACTTCATGAAAATTTTCGAAATTTTAAACTGAGTTTTTTTTCCACCAAATTAATCAACAGACTATACTATGCCTTTTTTCATGGAAATTTTCGACATTCTATACTATGACATTTTTTTACGAATATTTTCGACATGGCTTTTTTCATGAAAATTTTCGAAAATATTCGTAAAAAAATGTCATAGTATAGAATGTCGAAAATTTTCATGAAAAAAGGCATGGTATAGTCTTTCGATTAATTTGGTGGAAAACAAAACTCAGTTTAAAATTTCGTCAATTTTCAAAAAAGTCATAGTATAGTATGACTTCATGAAAATTTTCGAAATTTTAAACTGAGTTTTTTTTCCACCAAATTAATCGACAGACTATACTATGCCTTTTTTCATGGAAATTTTCGACATTCTATACTATGACATTTTTTTACGAATATTTTCGACATGACTTTTTTCATGAAAATTTTCGAAAATATTCGTAAAAAAATGTCATAGTATAGAATGTCGAAAATTTTCATGAAAAAAGGCATAGTATAGTCTGTCGATTAATTTTGTGGAAAAAAAACTCAGTTTAAAATTTCGTCAATTTTAAAAAAAGTCATAGTATAGTATGACTTCATGAAAATTTTCGAAATTTTAAACTGAGTTTTTTTTCCACCAAATTAATCGACAGACTATACTATGCCTTTTTTCATGAAAATTTTCGACATTCTATACTATGACATTTTTTTACGAATATTTTCGACATGACTTTTTTCATGAAAATTTTCGAAAATATTCGTAAAAAAATGTCATAGTATAGAATGTCGAAAATTTTCATGAAAAAAGGCATAGTATAGTCTGTCGATTAATTTGGTGGAAAAAAAACTCAGTTTAAAATTTCGTCAATTTTCAAAAAAGTCATAGTATAGTATGACTTCATGAAAATTTTCGAAATTTTAAACTGAGTTTTTTTTCCACCAAATTAATCGACAGACTATACTATGCCTTTTTTCATGGAAATTTTCGACATTCTATACTATGACATTTTTTTACGAATATTTTCGACATGACTTTTTTCATGAAAATTTTCGAAAATATTCGTAAAAAAATGTCATAGTATAGAATGTCGAAAATTTTCATGAAAAAAGGCATAGTATAGTCTGTCGATTAATTTGGTGGAAAAAAAACTCAGTTTAAAATTTCGTCAATTTTCAAAAAAGTCATAGTATAGTATGACTTCATGAAAATTTTCGAAATTTTAAACTGAGTTTTTTTTCCACCAAATTAATCGACAGACTATACTATGCCTTTTTTCATGAACATTTTCGACATTCTATACTATGACATTTTTTTACGAATATTTTCGACATGACTTTTTTCATGAAAATTTTCGAAATTATTTGTAACAAAATGTCATAGTATAGAATGTCGAAAATTTTCATGAAAAAAGGCATAGTATAGTCTGTCGATTAATTTGGTGAAAAAAAACTCAGTTTAAAATTTCGTCAATTTTCAAAAAAGTCATAGTATAGTATGACTTCATGAAAATTTTCGAAATTTTAAACTGAGTTTTTTTTCCACCAAATTAATCAACAGACTATACTATGCCTTTTTTCATGGAAATTTTCGACATTCTATACTATGACATTTTTTTACGAATATTTTCGACATGGCTTTTTTCATGAAAATTTTCGAAAATATTCGTAAAAAAATGTCATAGTATAGAATGTCGAAAATTTTCATGAAAAAAGGCATAGTATAGTCTGTCGATTAATTTGGTGGAAAAAAAACTCAGTTTAAAATTTCGTCAATTTTCAAAAAAGTCATAGTATAGTATGACTTCATGAAAATTTTCGAAATTTTAAACTGAGTTTTTTTCCCACCAAATTAATCGACAGACTATACTATGCCTTTTTTCATGGAAATTTTAGACATTCTATACTATGACATTTTTTTACGTATATTTTCGACATGACTTTTTTCATGAAAATTTTCGAAAATATTCGTAAAAAAATGTCATAGTATAGAATGTCGAAAATTTTCATGAAAAAAGGCATAGTATAGTCTGTCGATTAATTTGGTGGAAAAAAAACTCAGTTTAAAATTTCGAAAATGTTCATGAAAAAAGTCATACCATAGCATGTCGAAAATATTCGTAAAAGGTGTCATAGTATAGAATGTCGAAAATTTTCATGAAAAAAGGCATAGTATAGTCTGTCGATTAATTTGGTGGAAAAAAAACTCAGTTTAAAATTTCGTCAATTTTCAAAAAAGTCATAGTATAGTATGACTTCATGAAAATTTTCGAAATTTTAAACTGAGTTTTTTTTCCACCAAATTAATCGACAGACTATACTATGCCTTTTTTCATGGAAATTTTCGACATTCTATACTATGACATTTTTTTACGAATATTTTCGACATGACTTTTTTCATGAAAATTTTCGAAAATATTCGTAAAAAAATGTCATAGTATAGAATGTCGAAAATTTTCATGAAAAAAGGGATAGTATAGTCTGTCGATTAATTTGGTGGAAAAAAAACTCAGTTTAAAATTTCGTCAATTTTCAAAAAAGTCATAGTATAGTATGACTTCATGAAAATTTTCGAAATTTTAAACTGAATTTTTTTTCCACCAAATTAATCGACAGACTATACTATGCCTTTTTTCATGGAAATTTTCGACATTCTATACTATGACATTTTTTTACGAATATTTTCGACATTACTTTTTTCATGAAAATATTCGTAAAAAAATGTCATAGTATAGAATGTCGAAAATTTTCATGAAAAAAGGCATAGTATAGTCTGTCGATTAATTTGGTGGAAAAAAAACTCAGTTTAAAATTTCGTCAATTTTCAAAAAAGTCATAGTATAGTATGACTTCATGAAAATTTTCGAAATTTTAAACTGAGTTTTTTTTCCACCAAATTAATCGACAGACTATACTATGCCTTTTTTCATGGAAATTTTCGACATTCTATACTATGACATTTTTTTACGAATATTTTCGACATGACTTTTTTCATGAAAATTTTCGAAAATATTCGTAAAAAAATGTCATAGTATAGAATGTCGACAATTTTCATGAAAAAAGGCATAGTATACTCTGTCGATTAATTTGGTGGAAAAAAAACTCAGTTTAAAATTTCGTCAATTTTCAAAAAAGTCATAGTATAGTATGACTTCATGAAAATTTTCGAAATTTTAAACTGAGTTTTTTTTCCACCAAATTAATCGACAGACTATACTATGCCTTTTTTCATGAACATTTTCGACATTCTATACTATGACATTTTTTTACGAATATTTTCGACATGACTTTTTTCATGAAAATTTTCGAAATTATTTGTAACAAAATGTCATAGTATAGAATGTCGAAAATTTTCATGAAAAAAGGCATAGTATAGTCTGTCGATTAATTTGGTGAAAAAAAACTCAGTTTAAAATTTCGTCAATTTTCAAAAAAGTCATAGTATAGTATGACTTCATGAAAATTTTCGAAATTTTAAACTGAGTTTTTTTTCCACCAAATTAATCAACAGACTATACTATGCCTTTTTTCATGGAAATTTTCGACATTCTATACTATGACATTTTTTTACGAATATTTTCGACATGGCTTTTTTCATGAAAATTTTCGAAAATATTCGTAAAAAAATGTCATAGTATAGAATGTCGAAAATTTTCATGAAAAAAGGCATAGTATAGTCTGTCGATTAATTTGGTGGAAAAAAAACTCAGTTTAAAATTTCGTCAATTTTCAAAAAAGTCATAGTATAGTATGACTTCATGAAAATTTTCGAAATTTTAAACTGAGTTTTTTTCCCACCAAATTAATCGACAGACTATACTATGCCTTTTTTCATGGAAATTTTAGACATTCTATACTATGACATTTTTTTACGTATATTTTCGACATGACTTTTTTCATGAAAATTTTCGAAAATATTCGTAAAAAAATGTCATAGTATAGAATGTCGAAAATTTTCATGAAAAAAGGCATAGTATAGTCTGTCGATTAATTTGGTGGAAAAAAAACTCAGTTTAAAATTTCGAAAATGTTCATGAAAAAAGTCATACCATAGCATGTCGAAAATATTCGTAAAAGGTGTCATAGTATAGAATGTCGAAAATTTTCATGAAAAAAGGCATAGTATAGTCTGTCGATTAATTTGGTGGAAAAAAAACTCAGTTTAAAATTTCGTCAATTTTCAAAAAAGTCATAGTATAGTATGACTTCATGAAAATTTTCGAAATTTTAAACTGAGTTTTTTTTCCACCAAATTAATCGACAGACTATACTATGCCTTTTTTCATGGAAATTTTCGACATTCTATACTATGACATTTTTTTACGAATATTTTCGACATGACTTTTTTCATGAAAATTTTCGAAAATATTCGTAAAAAAATGTCATAGTATAGAATGTCGAAAATTTTCATGAAAAAAGGGATAGTATAGTCTGTCGATTAATTTGGTGGAAAAAAAACTCAGTTTAAAATTTCGTCAATTTTCAAAAAAGTAATAGTATAGTATGACTTCATGAAAATTTTCGAAATTTTAAACTGAATTTTTTTTCCACCAAATTAATCGACAGACTATACTATGCCTTTTTTCATGAAAATTTTCGACATTCTATACTATGACATTTTTTTACGAATATTTTCGACATTACTTTTTTCATGAAAATATTCGTAAAAAAATGTCATAGTATAGAATGTCGAAAATTTTCATGAAAAAAGGCATAGTATAGTCTGTCGATTAATTTGGTGGAAAAAAAACTCAGTTTAAAATTTCGTCAATTTTCAAAAAAGTCATAGTATAGTATGACTTCATGAAAATTTTCGAAATTTTAAACTGAATTTTTTTTCCACCAAAGTAATCGACAGACTATACCATGCCTTTTTTCATGAACATTTTCGACATTCTATACTATGACATTTTTTTACGAATATTTTCGACATGACTTTTTTCATGAAAATTTTCGAAAATATTCGTAAAAAAATGTCGTAGTATAGAATGTCGAAAATGTTCATGAAAAAAGGCATAGTATAGTCTGTCGATTAATTTGGTGGAAGAAAAACTCAGTTTAAAATTTCGTCAATTTTCAAAAAAGTCATGGTATAGTATGACTTCATGAAAATTTTAGAAATTTTAAACTGAGTTTTTTTTCCACCAAATTAATCGACAGACTATACTATGCCTTTTTTCATGAAAATGTTCGACATTCTATACTATGACATTTTTTTACGAATATTTTCATGAAAAAAGTCATACTATAGCATGTTGAAAATATTCGTAAAAAAATGTCATGGTATAGAATGTCGAAAATGTTCATGAAAAAAGGCATAGTATAGTCTGTCGATTAATTTGGTGGAAAAAAAACTCAGTTTAAAATTTCGTCAATTTTCAAAAAAGTCATAGTATAGTATGACTTCATGAAAATTTTCGAAATTTTAAACTGAGTTTTTTTCCCACCAAATTAATCGACAGACTATACTATGCCTTTTTTCATGGAAATTTTAGACATTCTATACTATGACATTTTTTTACGTATATTTTCGACATGACTTTTTTCATGAAAATTTTCGAAAATATTCGTAAAAAAATGTCATAGTATAGAATGTCGAAAATTTTCATGAAAAAAGGCATAGTATAGTCTGTCGATTAATTTGGTGGAAAAAAAACTCAGTTTAAAATTTCGAAAATGTTCATGAAAAAAGTCATACCATAGCATGTCGAAAATATTCGTAAAAGGTGTCATAGTATAGAATGTCGAAAATGTTCATGAAAAAAGGCATAGTATAGTCTGTCGATTAATTTGGTGGAAAAAAAACTCAGTTTAAAATTTCGTCAATTTTCAAAAAAGTCATAGTATAGTATGACTTCATGAAAATTTTCGAAATTTTAAACTGAGTTTTTTTTCCACCAAATTAATCGACAGACTATACTATGCCTTTTTTCATGAAAATTTTCGACATTCTATACTATGACATTTTTTTACGAATATTTTCGACATGACTTTTTTCATGAAAATTTTCGAAAATATTCGTAAAAAAATGTCATAGTATAGAATGTCGAAAATTTTCATGAAAAAAGGGATAGTATAGTCTGTCGATTAATTTGGTGGAAAAAAAACTCAGTTTAAAATTTCGTCAATTTTCAAAAAAGTCATAGTATAGTATGACTTCATGAAAATTTTCGAAATTTTAAACTGAATTTTTTTTCCACCAAATTAATCGACAGACTATACTATGCCTTTTTTCATGGAAATTTTCGACATTCTATACTATGACATTTTTTTACGAATATTTTCGACATTACTTTTTTCATGAAAATATTCGTAAAAAAATGTCATAGTATAGAATGTCGAAAATTTTCATGAAAAAAGGCATAGTATAGTCTGTCGATTAATTTGGTGGAAAAAAAACTCAGTTTAAAATTTCGTCAATTTTCAAAAAAGTCATAGTATAGTATGACTTCATGAAAATTTTCGAAATTTTAAACTGAATTTTTTTTCCACCAAATTAATCGACAGACTATAATATGCCTTTTTTCATGGAAATTTTCGACATTCTATACTATGACATTTTTTTACGAATATTTTCGACATTACTTTTTTCATGAAAATATTCGTAAAAAAATGTCTTAGTATAGAATGTCGAAAATTTTCATGAAAAAAGGCATAGTATAGTCTGTCGATTAATTTGGTGGAAAAAAAACTCAGTTTAAAATTTCGTCAATTTTCAAAAAAGTCATAGTATAGTATGACTTCATGAAAATTTTCGAAATTTTAAACTGAATTTTTTTTCCACCAAAGTAATCGACAGACTATACCATGCCTTTTTTCATGAACATTTTCGACATTCTATACTATGACATTTTTTTACGAATATTTTCGACATGACTTTTTTCATGAAAATTTTCGAAAATATTCGTAAAAAAATGTCGTAGTATAGAATGTCGAAAATGTTCAGGAAAAAAGGCATAGTATAGTCTGTCGATTAATTTGGTGGAAGAAAAACTCAGTTTAAAATTTCGTCAATTTTCAAAAAATTCATAGTATAGTATGACTTCATGAAAATTTTAGAAATTTTAAACTGAGTTTTTTTTCCACCAAATTAATCGACAGACTATACTATGCCTTTTTTCATGAAAATGTTCGACATTCTATACTATGACATTTTTTTACGAATATTTTCATGAAAAAAGTCATACTATAGCATGTTGAAAATATTCGTAAAAAAATGTCATAGTATAGAATGTCGAAAATGTTCATGAAAAAAGGCATAGTATAGTCTGTCGATTAATTTGGTGGAAAAAAAACTCAGTTTAAAGTTTCGTCAATTTTCAAAAAAGTCATAGTATAGTATGACTTCATGAAAATTTTCGAAATTTTAACCTGAGTTTTTTTTCCACCAAATTAATCGACAGACTATACTATGCCTTTTTTCATGAAAATTTTCGACATTCTATACTATGACATTTTTTTACGAATATTTTCGACATGACTTTTTTCATGAAAATTTTCGAAAATATTCGTAAAAAAATGTCATAGTATAGAATGTCGAAAATTTTCATGAAAAAAGGCATAGTATAGTCTGTCGATTAATTTGGTGGAAAAAAAACTCAGTTTAAAATTTCGTCAATTTTCAAAAAAGTCATAGTATAGTATGACTTCATGAAAATTTTCGAAATTTTAAACTGAGTTTTTTTTCCACCAAATTAATCGACAGACTATACTATGCCTTTTTTCATGGAAATTTTAGACATTCTATACTATGACATTTTTTTACGAATATTTTCGACATGACTTTTTTCATGAAAATTTTCGAAAATATTCGTAAAAAAATGTCATAGTATAGAATGTCGAAAATGTTCATGAAAAAAGGCATAGTATAGTCTGTCGATTAATTTGGTGGAAAAAAAACTCAGTTTAAAATTTCGAAAATGTTCATGAAAAAAGTCATACCATAGCATGTCGAAAATATTCGTAAAAGGTGTCATAGTATAGAATGTCGAAATTTTCATGAAAAAAGGCATAGTATAGTCTGTCGATTAATTTGGTGGAAAAAAAACTCAGTTTAAAATTTCGTCAATTTTCAAAAAAGTCATAGTATAGTATGACTTCATGAAAATTTTCTAAATTTTAAACTGAGTTTTTTTTCAACCAAATTAATCGACAGACTATACTATGCCTTTTTTCATGGAAATTTTCGACATTCTATACTATGACATTTTTTTACGAATATTTTCGACATGACTTTTTTCATGAAAATTTTCGAAAATATTCGTAAAAAAATGTCATAGTATAGAATGTCGAAAATTTTCATGAAAAAAGGGATAGTATAGTCTGTCGATTAATTTGGTGGAAAAAAAACTCAGTTTAAAATTTCGTCAATTTTCAAAAAAGTCATAGTATAGTATGACTTCATGAAAATTTTCGAAATTTTAAACTGAATTTTTTTTCCACCAAATTAATCGACAGACTATAATATGCCTTTTTTCATGGAAATTTTCGACATTCTATACTATGACATTTTTTTACGAATATTTTCGACATTACTTTTTTCATGAAAATATTCGTAAAAAAATGTCTTAGTATAGAATGTCGAAAATTTTCATGAAAAAAGGCATAGTATAGTCTGTCGATTAATTTGGTGGAAAAAAAACTCAGTTTAAAATTTCGTCAATTTTCAAAAAAGTCATAGTATAGTATGACTTCATGAAAATTTTCGAAATTTTAAACTGAATTTTTTTTCCACCAAATTAATCGACAGACTATACCATGCCTTTTTTCATGAACATTTTCGACATTCTATACTATGACATTTTTTTACGAATATTTTCGACATGACTTTTTTCATGAAAATATTCGAAAATATTCGTAAAAAAATGTCATAGTATAGAATGTCGAAAATTTTCATGAAAAAAGGCATGGTATAGTCTGTCGATTAATTTGGTGGAAAAAAAAACTCAGTTTAAAATTTCGTCAATTTTCAAAAATGTCATAGTATAGTATGACCATGAAAATTTTCGAAATTTTAAACTGAGTTTTTTTTCCACCAAATTAATCGACAGACTATACTATGCCTTTTTTCATGAAAATTTTCGACATTCTATACTATGACATTTTTTTACGAATATTTTCGACATGACTTTTTTCATGAAAATTTTCAAAAATATTCGTAAAAAAATGTCATAGTATAGAATGTCGAAAATTTTCATGAAAAAAGGCATAGTATAGTCTGTCGATTAATTTGGTGGAAAAAAAACTCAGTTTAAAATTTCGTCAATTTTCAAAAAAGTCATAGTATAGTATGACTTCATGAAAATTTTCGAAATTTTAAACTGAGTTTTTTTTCCACCAAATTAATCGACAGACTATACTATGCCTTTTTGCATGAAAATTTTCGACATTCTATACTATGACATTTTTTTACGAATATTTTCGACATGACTTTTTTCATGAAAATTTTCGAAAATATTCGTAAAAAAATGTCATAGTATAGAATGTCGAAAATGTTCATGAAAAAAGGCATAGTATAGTCTGTCGATTAATTTGGTGGAAAAAAAACTCAGTTTAAAATTTCGTCAATTTTCAAAAAAGTCATAGTATAGTATGACTTCATGAAAATTTTCGAAATTTTAAACTGAGTTTTTTTTCCACCAAATTAATCGACAGACTATACTATGCCTTTTTTCATGAAAATTTTCGACATTCTATACTATGACATTTTTTTACGAATATTTTCATGAAAAAAGTCATACTATAGCATGTCGAAAATATTCGTAAAAAAATGTCATGGTATAGAATGTCGAAAATGTTCATGAAAAAAGGCATAGTATAGTCTGTCGATTAATTGGTGGAAAAAAAACTCAGTTTAAAATTTCGTCAATTTTCAAAAAAGTCATAGTATAGTATGACTTCATGAAAATTTTCGAAATTTTAAACTGAGTTTTTTTTCCACCAAATTAATCGACAGACTATACTATGCCTTTTTTCATGAAAATTTTCGACATTCTATACTATGACATTTTTTTACGAATATTTTCGACATGACTTTTTCATGAAAATTTCGAAAATATTCGTAAAAAAATGTCATAGTATAGAATGTCGAAAATGTTCATGAAAAAAGGCATAGTATAGTCTGTCGATTAATTTGGTGGAAAAAAAACTCAGTTTAAAATTTCGTCAATTTTCAAAAAAGTCATAGTATAGTATGACTTCATGAAAATTTTCGAAATTTTAAACTGAGTTTTTTTTCCACCAAATTAATCGACAGACTATACTATGCCTTTTTTCATGAAAATTTTCGACATTCTATACTATGACATTTTTTTACGAATATTTTCGACATGACTTTTTTCATGAAAATTTTCGAAAATATTCGTAAAAAAATGTCATAGTATAGAATGTCGAAAATGTTCATGAAAAAAGGCATAGTATAGTCTGTCGATTAATTTGGTGGAAAAAAAACTCAGTTTAAAATTTCGTCAATTTTCAAAAAAGTCATAGTATAGTATGACTTCATGAAAATTTTCGAAATTTTAAACTGAGTTTTTTTTCCACCAAATTAATCGACAGACTATACTATGCCTTTTTTCATGAAAATTTTCGACATTCTATACTATGACATTTTTTTACGAATATTTTCGACATTACTTTTTTCATGAAAATATTCGATTCGTAAAAAAATGTCATAGTATAGAATGTCGAAAATTTTCATGAAAAAAGGCATAGTATAGTCTGTCGATTAATTTGGTGGAAAAAAAACTCAGTTTAAAATTTCGTCAATTTTCAAAAAAGTCATAGTATAGTATGACTTCATGAAAATTTTCGAAATTTTAAACTGAGTTTTTTTTCCACCAAATTAATCGACAGACTATACTATGCCTTTTTTCATGAACATTTTCGACATTCTATACTATGACATTTTTTTACGAATATTTTCGACATGACTTTTTTCATGAAAATATTCGAAAATATTCGTAAAAAAATGTCATAGTATAGAATGTCGAAAATTTTCATGAAAAAAGGCATGGTATAGTCTGTCGATTAATTTGGTGGAAAAAAAAACTCAGTTTAAAATTTCGTCAATTTTCAAAAATGTCATAGTATAGTATGACTCATGAAAATTTTCGAAATTTTAAACTGAGTTTTTTTTCCACCAAATTAATCGACAGACTATACTATGCCTTTTTTCATGAAAATTTTCGACATTCTATACTATGACATTTTTTTACGAATATTTTCGACATGACTTTTTTCATGAAAATTTTCAAAAATATTCGTAAAAAAATGTCATAGTATAGAATGTCGAAAATGTTCATGAAAAAAGGCATAGTATAGTCTGTCGATTAATTTGGTGGAAAAAAAACTCAGTTTAAAATTTCGTCAATTTTCAAAAAAGTCATAGTATAGTATGACTTCATGAAAATTTTCGAAATTTTAACCTGAGTTTTTTTTCCACCAAATTAATCGACAGACTATACTATGCCTTTTTGCATGAAAATTTTCGACATTCTATACTATGACATTTTTTTACGAATATTTTCGACATGACTTTTTTCATGAAAATTTTCGAAAATATTCGTAAAAAAATGTCATAGTATAGAATGTCGAAAATGTTCATGAAAAAAGGCATAGTATAGTCTGTCGATTAATTTGGTGGAAAAAAAACTCAGTTTAAAATTTCGTCAATTTTCAAAAAAGTCATAGTATAGTATGACTTCATGAAAATTTTCGAAATTTTAAACTGAGTTTTTTTTCCACCAAATTAATCGACAGACTATACTATGCCTTTTTTCATGAAAATTTTCGACATTCTATACTATGACATTTTTTTACGAATATTTTCATGAAAAAAGTCATACTATAGCATGTCGAAAAAATATTCGTAAAAAAATGTCATGGTATAGAATTTCGAAAATGTTCATGAAAAAAGGCATAGTATAGTCTGTCGATTAATTTGGTGGAAAAAAAACTCAGTTTAAAATTTCGTCAATTTTCAAAAAAGTCATAGTATAGTATGACTTCATGAAAATTTTCGAAATTTTACACTGAGTTTTTTTTCCACCAAATTAATCGACAGACTATACTATGCCTTTTTTCATGAAAATTTTCGACATTCTATACTATGACATTTTTTTACGAATATTTTCGACATGACTTTTTTCATGAAAATTTTCGAAAATATTCGTAAAAAAATGTCATAGTATAGAATGTCGAAAATGTATATGAAAAAAGGCATAGTATAGTCTGTCGATTAATTTGGTGGAAAAAAAACTCAGTTTAAAATTTCGTCAATTTTCAAAAAAGTCATAGTATAGTATGACTTCATGAAAATTTTCGAAATTTTAAACTGAGTTTTTTTTCCACCAAATTAATCGACAGACTATACTATGCCTTTTTTCATGAAAATTTTCGACATTCTATACTATGACATTTTTTTACGAATATTTTCGACATGACTTTTTTCATGAAAATTTTCGAAAATATTCGTAAAAAAATGTCATAGTATAGAATGTCGAAAATGTTCATGAAAAAAGGCATAGTATAGTCTGTCGATTAATTTGGTGGAAAAAAAACTCAGTTTAAAATTTCGTCAATTTTCAAAAAAGTCATAGTATAGTATGACTTCATGAAAATTTTCGAAATTTTAAACTGAGTTTTTTTTCCACCAAATTAATCGACAGACTATACTATGCCTTTTTTCATGAAAATTTTCGACATTCTATACTATGACATTTTTTTACGAATATTTTCATGAAAAAAGTCATACTATAGCATGTCGAAAATATTCGTAAAAAAATGTCATGGTATAGAATTTCGAAAATGTTCATGAAAAAAGGCATAGTATAGTCTGTCGATTAATTTGGTGGAAAAAAACTCAGTTTAAAATTTCGTCAATTTTCAAAAAAGTCATAGTATAGTATGACTTCATGAAAATTTTCGAAATTTTACACTGATTTTTTTTTCCACCAAATTAATCGACAGACTATACTATGCCTTTTTTCATGAAAATTTTCGCCATTCTATACTATGACATTTTTTTACGAATATTTTCGACATGACTTTTTTCATGAAAATTTTCGAAAATATTCGTAAAAAAATGTCATAGTATAGAATGTCGAAAATGTTCATGAAAAAAGGCATAGTAGAGTCTGTCGATTAATTTGGTGGAAAAAAAACTCAGTTTAAAATTTCGTCAATTTTCAAAAAAGTCATAGTATAGTATGACTTCATGAAAATTTTCGAAATTTTAAACTGAGTTTTTTTTCCACCAAATTAATCGACAGACTATACTATGCCTTTTTTCATGAAAATTTTCGACATTCTATACTATGACACCTTTTACGAATATTTTCGACATGCTATGGTATGACTTTTTTCATGAACATTTTCGAAATTTTAAACTGAGTTTTTTTTCCACCAAATTAATCGACAGACTATACTATGCCTTTTTTCATGAACATTTTCGACATTCTATACTATGACATTTTTTTACGAATATTTTCGAAAATTTTCATGAAAAAAGTCATGTCGAAAATATTCGTAAAAAAATGTCATAGTATAGAATGTCTAAAATTTCCATGAAAAAAGGCATAGTATAGTCTGTCGATTAATTTGGTGGAAAAAAAACTCAGTTTAAAATTTCGAAAATTTTCATGAAGTCATACTATACTATGACTTTTTTGAAAATTGACGAAATTTTAAACTGAGTTTTTTTTCCACCAAATTAATCGACAGACTATACTATTCCTTTTTTCATTAAAATTTTCGACATTCTATACTATGACATTTTTTTACGAATATTTTCGACATTACTTTTTTCATGAAAATATTCGTAAAAAAATGTCTTAGTATAGAATGTCGAAAATTTTCATGAAAAAAGGCATAGTATAGTCTGTCGATTAATTTGGTGGAAAAAAAACTCAGTTTAAAATTTCGTCAATTTTCAAAAAAGTCATAGTATAGTATGACTTCATGAAAATTTTCAGAAATTTTAAACTGAATTTTTTTTCCACCAAATTAATCGACAGACTATACTATGCCTTTTTTCATGAAAATTTTCGACATTCTATACTATGACATTTTTTTACGAATATTTTCGACATGACTTTTTTCATGAAAATATTCGAAAATATTCGTAAAAAAATGTCATAGTATAGAATGTCGAAAATTTTCATGAAAAAAGGCATGGTATAGTCTGTCGATTAATTTGGTGGAAAAAAAAACTCAGTTTAAAATTTCGTCAATTTTCAAAAAAGTCATAGTATAGTATGACCATGAAAATTTTCGAAATTTTAAACTGAGTTTTTTTTCCACCAAATTAATCGACAGACTATACTATGCCTTTTTTCATGAAAATTTTCGACATTCTATACTATGACATTTTTTTACGAATATTTTCGACATGACTTTTTTCATGAAAATTTTCGAAAATATTCGTAAAAAAATGTCATAGTATAGAATGTCGAAAATGTTCATGAAAAAAGGCATAGTATAGTCTGTCGATTAATTTGGTGGAAAAAAAACTCAGTTTAAAATTTCGTCAATTTTCAAAAAAGTCATAGTATAGTATGACTTCATGAAAATTTTCGAAATTTTAAACTGAGTTTTTTTTCCACCAAATTAATCGACAGACTATACTATGCCTTTTTGCATGAAAATTTTCGACATTCTATACTATGACATTTTTTTACGAATATTTTCGACATGACTTTTTTCATGAAAATTTTCGAAAATATTCGTAAAAAAATGTCATAGTATAGAATGTCGAAAATGTTCATGAAAAAAGGCATAGTATAGTCTGTCGATTAATTTGGTGGAAAAAAAACTCAGTTTAAAATTTCGTCAATTTTCAAAAAAGTCATAGTATAGTATGACTTCATGAAAATTTTCGAAATTTTAAACTGAGTTTTTTTTCCACCAAATTAATCGACAGACTATACTATGCCTTTTTTCATGAAAATTTTCGACATTCTATACTATGACATTTTTTTACGAATATTTTCATGAAAAAAGTCATACTATAGCATGTCGAAAATATTCGTAAAAAAATGTCATGGTATAGAATTTCGAAAATGTTCATGAAAAAAGGCATAGTATAGTCTGTCGATTAATTTGGTGGAAAAAAAAACTCAGTTTAAAATTTCGTCAATTTTCAAAAATGTCATAGTATAGTATGACCATGAAAATTTTCGAAATTTTAAACTGAGTTTTTTTTCCACCAAATTAATCGACAGACTATACTATGCCTTTTTTCATGAAAATTTTCGACATTCTATACTATGACATTTTTTTACGAATATTTTCGACATGACTTTTTTCATGAAAATTTTCGAAAATATTCGTAAAAAAATGTCATAGTATAGAATGTCGAAAATGTTCATGAAAAAAGGCATAGTATAGTCTGTCGATTAATTTGGTGGAAAAAAAACTCAGTTTAAAATTTCGTCAATTTTCAAAAAAGTCATAGTATAGTATGACTTCATGAGAATTTTCGAAATTTTAAACTGAGTTTTTTTTCCACCAAATTAATCGACAGACTATACTATGCCTTTTTGCATGAAAATTTTCGACATTCTATACTATGACATTTTTTTACGAATATTTTCGTATGACTTTTTTCATGAAAATTTTCGAAAATATTCGTAAAAAAATGTCATAGTATAGAATGTCGAAAATGTTCATGAAAAAAGGCATAGTATAGTCTGTCGATTAATTTGGTGGAAAAAAAACTCAGTTTAAAATTTCGTCAATTTTCAAAAAAGTCATAGTATAGTATGACTTCATGAAAATTTTCGAAATTTTAAACTGAGTTTTTTTTCCACCAAATTAATCGACAGACTATACTATGCCTTTTTTCATGAAAATTTTCGACATTCTATACTATGACATTTTTTTACGAATATTTTCATGAAAAAAGTCATACTATAGCATGTCGAAAATATTCGTAAAAAAATGTCATGGTATAGAATTTCGAAAATGTTCATGAAAAAAGGCATAGTATAGTCTGTCGATTAATTTGGTGGAAAAAAACTCAGTTTAAAATTTCGTCAATTTTCAAAAAAGTCATAGTATAGTATGACTTCATGAAAATTTTCGAAATTTTAAACTGAGTTTTTTTTCCACCAAATTAATCGACAGACTATACTATGCCTTTTTTCATGAAAATTTTCGACATTCTATACTATGACATTTTTTTACGAATATTTTCGACATGACTTTTTCCATGAAAATTTTCGAAAATATTCGTAAAAAAATGTCATAGTATAGAATGTCGAAAATTTTCATGAAAAAAGGCATAGTATAGTCTGTCGATTAATTTGGTGGAAAAAAAACTCAGTTTAAAATTTCGTCAATTTTCAAAAAAGTCATAGTATAGTATGACTTCATGAAAATTTTCGAAATTTTAAACTGAGTTTTTTTTCCACCAAATTAATCGACAGACTATACTATGCCTTTTTTCATGAAAATTTTCGACATTCTATACTATGACATTTTTTTACAAATATTTTCATGAAAAAAGTCATACTATAGCATGTCGAAAATATTCGTAAAAAAATGTCATGGTATAGAATGTCGAAAATGTTCATGAAAAAAGGCATAGTATAGTCTGTCGATTAATTTGGTGGAAAAAAAACTCATTTTAAAATTTCGTCAATTTTAAAAAAAGTCATAGTATAGTATGACTTCATGAAAATTTTCGAAATTTTAAACTGAGTTTTTTTTCCACCAAATTAATCGACAGACTAGACTATGCCTTTTTTCATGAAAATTTTCGACATTCTATACTATGACATTTTTTTACGAATATTTTCGACATGACTTTTTCCATGAAAATTTTCGAAAATATTCGTAAAAAAATGTCATAGTATAGAATGTCGAAAATTTTCATGAAAAAAGGCATAGTTTAGTCTGTCGATTAATTTGGTGGAAAAAAAACTCAGTTTAAAATTTCGTCAATTTTCAAAAAAGTCATAGTATAGTATGACTTCATGAAAATTTTCGAAATTTTAAACTGAGTTTTTTTTCCACCAAATTAATCTACAGACTATACTATGCCTTTTTTCATGAAAATTTTCGACATTCTATACTATGACATTTTTTTACAAATATTTTCATGAAAAAAGTCATACTATAGCATGTCGAAAATATTCGTAAAAAAATGTCATGGTATAGAATGTCGAAAATGTTCATGAAAAAAGGCATAGTATAGTCTGTCGATTAATTTGGTGGAAAAAAAACTCAGTTTAAAATTTCGAAAATGTTCATGAAAAAAGTCATACCATAGCATGTCGAAAATATTCGTAAAAGGTGTCATAGTATAGAATGTCGAAAATTTTCATGAAAAAAGGCATGGTATAGTCTGTCGATTAATTTGGTGGAAAAAAAACTCAGTTTAAAATTTCGTCAATTTTCAAAAAAGTCATAGTATAGTATGACTTCATGAAAATTTTCGAAATTTTAAACTGAGTTTTTTTTCCACCAAATTAATCGACAGACTATACTATGCCTTTTTTCATGAAAATTTTCGACATTCTATACTATGACATTTTTTTACGAATATTTTCGACATGACTTTTTTCATGAAAATTTTCGAAAATATTCGTAAAAAAATGTCATAGTATAGAATGTCGAAAATGTTCATGAAAAAAGGCATAGTATAGTCTGTCGATTAATTTGGTGGAAAAAAAACTCAGTTTAAAATTTCGTCAATTTTCAAAAAAGTCATAGTATAGTATGACTTCATGAAAATTTTCGAAATTTTAAACTGAGTTTTTTTTCCACCAAATTAATCGACAGACTATACTATGCCTTTTTTCATGAAAATTTTCGACATGACTTTTTTCATGAAAATTTATGAAAATATTCGTAAAAAAATGTCATAGTATAGAATGTAGAAAATTTTCATGAAAAAAGGCATGGTATAGTCTGTCGATTAATTTGGTGGAAAAAAAACTCAGTTTAAAATTTCGTCAATTTTCAAAAAAGTCATAGTATAGTATGACTTCATGAAAATTTTCGAAATTTTAAACTGAGTTTTTTTTCCACCAAATTAATCGACAGACTATACTATGCCTTTTTTCATGAAAATTTTCGACATTCTATACTATGACATTTTTTTACGAATATTTTCGACATGACTTTTTCCATGAAAATTTTCGAAAATATTCGTAAAAAAATGTCATAGTATAGAATGTCGAAAATGTTCATGAAAAAAGGCATAGTATAGTCTGTCGATTAATTTGGTGGAAAAAAAACTCAGTTTAAAATTTCGTCAATTTACAAAAAAGTCATAGTATAGTATGACTTCATGAAAATTTTCGAAATTTTAAACAGTTTTTTTTCCACCAAATTAATCGACAGACTATACTATGCCTTTTTTCATGAACATTTTCGACATTCTATACTATGACATTTTTTTACGAATATTTTCGACATGACTTTTTCCATGAAAATTTTCGAAAATATTCGTAAAAAAATGTCATAGTATAGAATGTCGAAAATGTTCATGAAAAAAGGCATAGTATAGTCTGTCGATTAATTTGGTGGACAAAAAACTCAGTTTAAAATTTCGTCAATTTTCAAAAAAGTCATAGTATAGTATGACTTCATGAAAATTTTCGAAATTTTAAACTGAGTTTTTTTTCCACCAAATTAATCGACAGACTATACTATGCCTTTTTTCATGAAAATTTTCGACATTCTATACTATGACATTTTTTTACGAATATTTTCATGAAAAAAGTCATACTATAGCATGTCGAAAATATTCGTAAAAAAATGTCATGGTATAGAATTTCGAAAATGTTCATGAAAAAAGGCATAGTATAGTCTGTCGATTAATTTGGTGGAAAAAAACTCAGTTTAAAATTTCGTCAATTTTCAAAAAAGTCATAGTATAGTATGACTTCATGAAAATTTTCGAAATTTTAAACTGAGTTTTTTTTCCACCAAATTAATCGACAGACTATACTATGCCTTTTTTCATGAAAATTTTCGACATTCTATACTATGACATTTTTTTACGAATATTTTCGACATGACTTTTTCCATGAAAATTTTCGAAAATATTCGTAAAAAAATGTCATAGTATAGAATGTCGAAAATTTTCATGAAAAAAGGCATAGTTTAGTCTGTCGATTAATTTGGTGGAAAAAAAACTCAGTTTAAAATTTCGTCAATTTTCAAAAAAGTCATACTATAGTATGACTTTTCATGAAAATTTTCGAAATTTTACACTGAGTTTTTTTTCCACCAAATTAATCGACAGACTATACTATGCATTTTTTCATTAAAATTTTCGACATTCTATACTATGACATTTTTTTACGAATATTTTCGACATGACTTTTTTCATGAAAATTTTCGAAAATATTCGTAAAAAAATGTCATAGTATAGAATGTCGAAAATTTTCATGAAAAAAGGCATAGTTTAGTCTGTCGATTAATTTGGTGGAAAAAAAACTCAGTTTAAAATTTCGTCAATTTTCAAAAAAGTCATAGTATAGTATGACTTCATGAAAATTTTCGAAATTTTAAACTGAGTTTTTTTTCCACCAAATTAATCGACAGACTATACTATGCCTTTTTTCATGAAAATTTTCGACATTCTATACTATGACATTTTTTTACGAATATTTTCGACATGACTTTTTCCATGAAAATTTTCGAAAATATTCGTAAAAAAATGTCATAGTATAGAATGTCGAAAATTTTCATGAAAAAAGGCATAGTTTAGTCTGTCGATTAATTTGGTGGACAAAAAACTCAGTTTAAAATTTCGTCAATTTTCAAAAAAGTCATAGTATAGTATGACTTCATGAAAATTTTCGAAATTTTAAACTGAGTTTTTTTTCCACCAAATTAATCGACAGACTATACTATGCCTTTTTTCATGAAAATTTTCGCCATTCTATACTATGACATTTTTTTACGAATATTTTCATGAAAAAAGTCATACTATAGCATGTCGAAAATATTCGTAAAAAAATGTCATGGTATAGAATTTCGAAAATGTTCATGAAAAAAGGCATAGTATAGTCTGTCGATTAATTTGGTGGAAAAAAAACTCAGTTTAAAATTTCGTCAATTTTCAAAAAAGTCATAGTATAGTATGACTTCATGAAAATTTTCGAAATTTTAAACTGAGTTTTTTTTCCACCAAATTAATCGACAGACTATACTATGCCTTTTTTCATGAAAATTTTCGACATTCTATACTATGACATTTTTTTACGAATATTTTCGACATGACTTTTTTCATGAAAATTTCGAAAATATTCGTAAAAAAATGTCATAGTATAGAATGTCGAAAATTTTCATGAACACAGGCATAGTATAGTCTGTCGATTAATTTGGTGGAAAAAAAACTCAGTTTAAAATTTCGTCAATTTTCAAAAAAGTCATAGTATAGTATGACTTCATGAAAATTTTCGAAATTTTAAACTGAGTTTTTTTTCCACCAAATTAATCGACAGACTATACTATGCCTTTTTTCATGAAAATTTTCGACATTCTATACTATGACATTTTTTTACTAATATTTTCGACATGACTTTTTTCATGAAAATTTTCGAAAATATTCGTAAAAAAATGTCATAGTATAGAATGTCGAAAATGTTCATGAAAAAAGGCATAGTATAGTCTGTCGATTAATTTGGTGGAAAAAAAACTCAGTTTAAAATTTCGAAAATGTTCATGAAAAAAGCCATACCATAGCATGTCGAAAATATTCGTAAAAGGTGTCATAGTATAGAATGTCGAAAATTTTCATGAAAAAAGGCATGGTATAGTCTGTCGATAAATTTGGTGGAAAAAAAACTCAGTTTAAAATTTCGTCAATTTTCAAAAAAGTCATAGTATAGTATGACTTCATGAAAATTTTCGAAATTTTAAACTGAGTTTTTTTTCCACCAAATTAATCGACAGACTATACTATGCCTTTTTTCATGAAAATTTTCGACATTCTATACTATGACATTTTTTTACGAATATTTTCGACATGACTTTTTTCATGAAAATTTTCGAAAATATTCGTAAAAAAATGTCATAGTATAGAATGTAGAAAATGTTCATGAAAAAAGGCATGGTATAGTCTGTCGATTAATTTGGTGGAAAAAAAACTCAGTTTAAAATTTCGTCAATTTTCAAAAAAGTCATAGTATAGTATGACTTCATGAAAATTTTCGAAATTTTAAACTGAGTTTTTTTTCCACCAAATTAATCGACAGACTATACTATGCCTTTTTTCATTAAAATTTTCGACATTCTATACTATGACATTTTTTTACGAATATTTTCGACATGACTTTTTTCATGAAAATTTTCGAAAATATTCGTAAAAAAATGTCATAGTATAGAATGTCGAAAATTTTCATGAAAAAAGGCATAGTATAGACTGTCGATTAATTTGGTGGAAAAAAAACTCAGTTTAAAATGTCGAAAATTTTCATGAAAAAAGTCATACTATACTATGACTTTTTCATGAAAATCTTCGAAATTTTAAACTGAGTTTTTTTTTCACCAAATTAATCGACAGACTATACTATGCCTTTTTTCATGAAAATTTTCGACATTCTATACTATGACATTTTTTTACAAATATTTTCATGAAAAAAGTCATAGTATAGTCTGTCGATTAATTTGGTGGAAAAAAAACTCAGTTTAAAATTTCGAAAATGTTCATGAAAAAAGTCATACCATAGCATGTCGAAAATATTCGTAAAAGGTGTCATAGTATAGAATGTCGAAAATTTTCATGAAAAAAGGCATGGTATAGTCTGTCGATTAATTTGGTGGAAAAAAAACTCAGTTTAAAATTTCGAAAATTTTCATGAAGTCATACTATACTATGACTTTTTTGAAAATTGACGAAATTTTAAACTGAGTTTTTTTTCCACCAAATTAATCGACAGACTATACTATGCCTTTTTTCATGAACATTTTCGACATTCTATACTATGACATTTTTTTACGAATATTTTCGAGAATTTTCGTCAATTTTCATAAAAAGTCATACTATAGTATGACTTTTTTTATGAAAATTGACGAAAATTTTCGTGAAAAAATTTCATAGTATTGAATGTCGAAAATTTTCATGAAAAAAGGCATATTATAGTATGTAGATTAATTTTCTGGTAAAAAAAATTCATAGTTTAGAATTCCGAAAATTACCATGAAAAAAAAGTCACACTAAAAAAAAAATTTTCGCTATACTATTACTTTTTTTCACATTTGACATACTATAATATGACTTTTTTTTCCCCAAATTTTCGACATACTACACTATGACTTTTCTTCAGAAAATGTTCGACATATTATACTACGACTTTTTTTTCACACAATTTGACATACTAAACTATGACTGTTTTTCACAAAATTTTCGACATATGACATACTGTCATATGTCGAAAATTTTGTGAAGAAAAGTCATACTGACTTTTCTTCACAAAATGTTCGACATACTATACTGACTTTTTTTCACAACATTTTCGACATACTATACTGACTTTTTTTCACAAAATTTTCCAAATACTATACTGACTTTTTTTTCACAAAATTTTCGACATACTATACTGACTTTTTTTCACAACATTTTCGACATACTATACTATCATTTTTTTACACAAAATTTTCGACATACTATACTTTCATTTTTTTACACAAAATTTTTCGACATACTACACTGACTTTTTTTCACAAAATCTTTCGACACACTATACTATTACTAAGAAAAAGTCATAGTATAGTATGTCGCAAATACAAACTACATTGTTAGCTTCTTCAGAATAACATTTGATCAAAAATGTTCTGAATTAAATCCAAAATTGTAGAAAATTCATGAAATTTCCCATCCGATACATTTCCGGAACTCAATATAAAATAACTATCATGACAATTTGAAGTATAATGTTATAGTATAATGCAATTCAGTATGTATAAATGGCCTTAAGACAGTTTTTAAACATATTTAAGACCCATTAGTTCAACAATTTGTCAAATACCTACATACTAATAATAAATACACCAATATCCCATGTTTATTGTCAAAATTGCTGAAATATTTATTTAATTGAAAGACTTTATGTCAACTCAAATAAGACATTTTTAAAACCTTTAAAAAAACATACTGGGGAGGGGACGACATACATTTTGCTGATACAAGAAAGAAAGAAAGTGAAGAAAGTGCTTTTTTTTCTCTTTTCGTGTGTTGAAACTAGAACATTCTTGTATTCCTGAGACCTTTGACCTCTCCACAGCTCTGTGATGAGTTTAAAGGGCCTCTGGTAAAACGCCTTCACCTTCTGCTTCCTGTTTTCAGTCTTTTATTCCTGTCGTGACATCACTGTATGAGCCCTGATTTATCTGTCCATGTAAAAAATATGAAGGACTTCTGACTCTGATATTTACAATAGTAGCGGCTGCTCGCCTACCTACCATCACGGGGACACTCAAAGGTGTTGATGAGGATTCACCTTTTTCCTTAAATAATCCAGTGCTGCTTGTTGGTCTGTCTGAATTGGAGAATTTGAAAAAATGACAGAAATTTAAAATTTATTCCTATTTAAAGACCAGAAAACCTATTTGTTCCCCGATAAACGTGATTATATTAAGAGTTCTGATCCAAGGTGCAAAATCCTAATAATTTTAATTAAGTGACACCATCTCCAGTTACAAAACAAAAGGACTATGTTGTTTTAATTCCTCCTGGTTGCCACTAGAGGTCAGCAAAGGTCGTGGATCACTTTTTATTGTGATCTTAAATTACAATTTGTGCATTTAATATGCTTAGTTTCGCCCCCTAAATTCTTCATGTGCTTAAAATACGTAATCTTTGCCCTGAAATTAATGAGCTTGCAACGGACCACTTAGATTTAAACATATTTAATTTATCTTGAACTAAGAGACAGTAAATGGATATGCTTTTCTGTTAAAGACAACTTTGTGTTATAGAATCTAAAACCTGGAAAGGAAAGGGAGGGTTGAGTGGAGGGGAATTCAATTGGTTGCAATCTATCCTCCACACTCGTCCTTTAATCTGATAAAAGTTGATGCTTTGGTTCAGAACTTCATGTGAAATAAAACTCCTCAAATCTGACTGATTTCAGACCAACATGCAGGTAAAAAAAACATTGCGTGTAAAATCTGCTTCTCTCTGTTGTGAATCCTTTACTCTTAATATAATCTATAATCATATATTTCTATTTTTCCATAATATGCTTGACGTGAGTGTGTTTCACTCAAGATAATACAATGCTTTATTGTTTTTTTTTTTATATTAGCAAATATTCAAGAGCAAAACATTCTTGAATGTCTCGTCATATACTTCTAAAAGAGAAAACAAAATAAATTAAATCAGTTTCTTTTTGTACATACTTACATGATATGAATTTGTATTGTTTCGCTTCAGTCGAAGCATGTTTGTACGGAAAAATAAACGGAGTTAAAGGCTGCAGCTGGTAGCTATTAGCACACTGATTTCCCGCTGAGATGGGACGGACGGTTCAGAAAATAATGCATTTTTTAAAAATAATGAACGCTTACAAAACAAAAAGCAAGCTAGCATGAAACAAACATGTAGTACCTCATCGTAAAGTTGAAGGACAGCTGCGATTCGCCCCCCTCAGACCCCCACCCTCGTATCAAAACATATCTCGCTCTTTGTAATTGGTTGATATCGTAAAATATCATTTTTGCCACAGTTTGTTTTGCTTTTGTGTAAATATCCTTTTCAAAAAATAGCCTAAACTTTTTCAAGGACATGTTAAAAAAACAAAACAAAAAAAACAAAACAAAACAAGCGACTTCAGCAAAATACTTAACAGGAAAATATTAAAGTGAGCCACACGCAATTTAAAAGCCAGAATCTTTGCTAACGATTGTCCTCTTCCGCCTCTGGGATGCACGATTGCCACTTTTCGGTAAACAGTCGGAGGAGACAAATAGGAGAACTTTCCTGCTCTGGATGGGGTCGGCTGCACTTCCTCTCAGGCTTGAGTGCACATCTCGCCTCCTCCAAATCAAAACCACGGCCTGAACGCTAATAACCGAAACATAACCACTGGATTTTGGGAGCTAGTTGGTAGCAGCACATCGCCTGGGGGTAAGTGCTGCCTGAGAAATACAGGGCAAAAAAGTCGACTTAGTTCTTGTGCCTCGGACTCCGGTTTTATTCTTTTAAGTCTTAGAAGAGAAGCAAACCGTCTTTGCATCTTCCTAAATAATCTTTCATCTACCTCCATATTGTCCACCAGGGGGAGTTACATGTTGTAGGCCACGTAGATGGGGTCCAACTGGTCGGCCAGGAAGCCATCGCGCAAGTGCATGCGCTGTTTCTCGCCGCGGGAGTTGATGGGGATGACGCCGATGTCGACCACCACCACCACGCCCACGATCAGGTAGTGCTCCTCCAGGACAACATTGGTGACCAGGGGGACCAGGTCCAGGGCCTCGTGCTCCGAGCCGTCCAGCTCCACCACCACCACCAACAGGTTGGTCCATGTGAACACCGCGCTGGAGGAACAGGAGAAGAAGAAAAAAAATAGGACACGTGTCCCTTCAGGATCTCACAGGGTTTTTTTATGATCGCCCTAAAATGTGATAATTTTTTTCCGTTACTTTAGAAAAAAAGTCATCGTAATATATCGAAAAAATATGTAAAAAAGTCACAGTATAGTACAACCAAAAAGTTAAAAAAAAGTCATAGTATAGTATGTCAAAAAACTAAATAAGTCATAGTACAGTATGTCTAAAAAATCGAAGTCATAGTTTAGTTTGTTGAAAAAAAGTCATAGTATTGTATGACAAAAAAAGTTCATCATATAGTGTCGAAAAAATAAAAAAAAAATAGTATAGTATGTAAGTCAAAGTATATTATGTCAAAAAAAAAGTCATAGTATAGTATGTCGAAAGAAAGTCATATTGTCGAAAAAATAAAAAAAAGTCATAGTATAGTATGTCCAAAAAAATTAAAACGTCATAGTATAGTATGTCAAAAAATAGTCAGTTAAGTTTGTCGAAAAAATAAAATAAAAAAAGCCATAATATTATGTCGAAAATTTTAAAAAAAGTCATAGTATAGTATGTAGAAAAAAAAAAAAAAGTCATAATACAGTATGTCCAAAAAATGAAAACGTCATAGTATAGTATATCGAAAAAATAAAGTCATAGTAAAGTATGTCGAATTTTTTTTAAAAAGTCGTAGTTTAGTATGTAGAAAAAATAAAAAAAAATCATAGTATAGTGTGCCGAAAAAAAAGTAATATTGTCGAAACATTTTTAAAAAGTCATAGCATAGTATGTCAAAACTAAAAAATTCATAGTATAGTATGTCGAAAAAATAAAAAAAAGTCATAGTATAGAATGTCGAAAAAATAAAAAGTCATAGTATAGCATGTCAAAAAAAGTCAAAGTATATCATATCAAAAACGTAGTAATAGTGATAGTAGGATATGTCGAAAAAATTAGTCATAATAAAGTGTCAAAAAAATAAAGAAAATTAATAATTCAGTATGTTGAAAAAAAAGTCATAGTATAAAATGTCAAAAAAATAAAAAAAACCTCATAGTATAGTATGCCGAAAAACTAAATAATTCATAGTATAGTATGTCGAAAAAATTAAAAAAATTCATAGTATAGTATGGTGAATCATTTTTAAAAAAGTCATAGTATAGTATGTCGAAAAAAAATAAAGTCAAAGTATAGTATGTCAAAAAATTGTGAAGATTAATAATTCAGTATGTCAAAAAAAGTCATAGTACAGTATGTTGAAAAAAAAAAGTCAAAGTATATTATATAAAAAAAAAAGTCATCATATAGTGTCTAAAAAGGTCATAGGATAGTAAATTGAAAAAATAAAAAATTCATAGTACAGTATGTCGAAAAACTAAATAAGTCATAGTATAGTATGTCGAAAAAAAAATCGTTTAATAGTATGTCAAAAAAATAAAGAAAATTAATAATTCAGTATGTTGAAAAAAAGTCATAGTATGTCAAAAAAAAAAAGTCACAGTATGCCGAAAAAAGTCTTAAAAAAGTCATAATATAGTGTTGAAAAAAGTAGTATGTCGTAGAGTAGTATAGTATGTCGTGAAAAGGTCACATGTCCAAAATAGTTGTAAAAATGTCCATAGTAGAGCATAACGAAAAAAGTCGCAAAAAACTCAAAGTATATGTCGTAAAAAAGTCGCAAGAAAGCCACAGTTTGTCGAAAAAAGTCATAGTATAGCATGTCGAAAAATGTTGTAAAAGAGTTATAGTATGTTGCAAAAAAGTTGAAAACAGCCATAGTATGGCATGTAAAAAAAAAGTCGTAGTACAATATGCCGAAAAAAGTCATAGTATAGTATGTCGTTAAAAAAAATTACAAATTCGTCATTACAGTTGTCTTTGTGTAGTCATGATGTCATTGTGTCTCATGTTAGTTTGATGCCGTTACTCACCATTCTGTGATGCTCTTGTGCGTCCTGATGACGGAGGTCTCGATGTCAATGGGGTGATAACGCATCCCTCTCAGCTCCATGGCTTCCTCCAGAGCACCGACCACGTACAGGGCGTCATGACGCTCTACATACACACACGCAAGTTATACATTTTTTGTTTTCTGAAAGCAACTTCATGACAAAGCTACTCTCTCTAATGAAAAGTGTTAAAAGTTGTCATTTCTCATACATTAAAAAAAATAAAACAGAGAATACTATTTGTGTATTGTGTTATTTCACATGATCGTGCCGTCATTCTGGCCTGAACACTCAACAAATCATGGTTAAAGTTCAAATATTATTTAGATTAAAAGTAGATGCAAAAAAACAGAATATGGATGCACACAGACCCGCCACTGGAGCTGCGTACACATTGAAATAATGCTGGGAAAAAAAAAAAAAAAGAGTAATTTTCTCTGAATAAAAAACAAATGTGCACGAGGAAAACACCTGTGGTTGTAGTTTTTTTCTCTCGTAAATTTACGGCTTTTATCTCAGAAATGTAGTGTTTTTTTCTCAGACTATTACCCTCTTCCCGGGCTCCGTAATTTTATTTCTTTTTTTTTTTTACCTATAATGGCCCTAATACGCCATTGTAGTAATCAATAATAAATAAATTTGACCCGGACAGACATGATCACAATAAGCGGTGTCCACTGTGTTACAGTTATAAAGATAAACTCAGCTTTTCTCAGTTTGCTGCATTAAAAAAAACATGAACTATGTTGATTTAAAGCTCTTGAGTACTGAGCTGATGGTAGATACAGCCATTATGGTTAAAACGGATATAGATTTGTGAAGATTGCTAATGAAATTTTTGGATTCACGCAACATATATACTACTAATATTCAGTGTTTAAACATCTGACTATATTAATACGAAAGATATAAACAAATAAGACTGCAGTGAGTCGGATTTGTGCTCATCAGAGAGGAAAATCCTCTCTGAGACCATCACGTAACTCTCCGGTGAAAACCAGACTAATGGATTCCTTCAAGATTGGCAGCACTTAAAATCAGCCCTGAAGCGGTTTAATCCTCCTCTCTGTTATACGAGAACATTAAAAAGGTCAGTGTCGGCCCCAACCGATCAATCACACATTCACATTATTCTACGAACGGATCATTTCGTCCTCACCTCCGCTGGCGTCGGTCAGTTCGGTCCGGCGGAGGAAGCCCAGGTATCCGGTTCGAGCCCAGACGGTCTGCGTGTCTCCGAAGCTGAGTCTGGAGTTGAAATGGTCCGACTGCAGCGCCTCGTCTCCGTAGACGGTGAAGTAACCGCTGGCGTTGTGGCCGCTGTGCACCCAGATCTACAAACATACAGAGTCAGCTGTTAAACCACATGGAGCTCTCTACTGCTGTACTACTGCTCTAATATCTAATGTGTACAAGAGGGAAAGTGACTAATATAAAAAGACATGCTGAGGAGATATCAACTAATTTATTAGTTATTTTCTCAATCAATCAATGACTTGCTTATGTCCATAAAATATCATACAAAAAGGACAAATCCCATCAAAAACTGATGATGGGAACTTATGATTTGAGCATATTGTTTTATGCTAAATGCAGTACCTGTGAGGGTTTCTGGACAATATTTGTCATTGTTTTGTGTTGTTAATTGATTTACAATAATAAATATATACAAACATTTGCATAAGGCAAGCATTTGTCCACTCCCATGTTGATACAAGTATTAAATACTTGACAAATCTCCCTTTAAGGTTCATTTTGAACAGATAAAAAATGTGAGATTAATCGCGATTAAATACTTTAATCGATTGACAGCCCTAATATTTTCTAAATATTGAAAAACAGGTTATTTTTTCTGAGAATGATTGAATAAGTGATTTCAACGGTTACATTTTAATCACTTTAATCAGATTAAAGTTGTAAAACTTTGCGGTATTAATCTCAGTTTGCCCACATTAACGTCAGATATCGAGCGTGGTAACAGAGGTGAGTCGGAACTAAACAGGGAGGTACAAAACCTTCTTCTAGTGATAAGTTCTGAAGTCCTCCGACAGTCTGCTGTCATGATCTTTGTTTGTGTAAAAAGTGTTTTGCAGACGAACCTCGCCCAGATGTGACTCTCCCATTGGTCCCTTAGTCTCTGGGTTGGCGATGATGATTCGGACCCCCGGCAGGATCTGTTCAGAAACCAGAGACCAAACGTCAAAATTTAAATCATTCAAACATTTTAACTACAGGGACAAACAAAAGCTCACCTTCCCAGACTCCATCAGTGGCAGGCTGTGAGGTGATCCCCTCTCCACTAGTCTGACCCTGGAGAGGACAAACAAAGAGCTGCAGCATTAGACAAAGAAATCTGCTAAACTAACAACATTAACAGAGATGCAAGGAAACAAGATTGTTTTAATTAAAAATTAGTTTCATTTCCTATATTCTTCACATTAAAAGTCCCCCGTTATTTTTACTGATCGTACTCTTCCTCCCTGCAGTATTAGTAGACTTGTTTTTATTGCTGCTAACAAAACTCCGCTAATTCGGTGTTGAACACATTTCATTCCCTCTAAATTCTTCATAATAAAAGCCCTCTGTTATTTTGTTATTTAAAAGCTTTCGTCATGAAGCCGCTAATTCAGGAAATGTTGGGTTTTCATCGGCTGCAACTAAACACAACTCCTATAGAGCTGAAAGCTAAACAGTAAAATAAGGCAGATATCTAAAATAACAGCTACAAAAGGACTGAACGTCTTTCTCTCTGGTCTCCAGAGTGTTTGAGGGGGAGAAGGGGGGGTCATCACGGGATGGCCGTGGTCGGCGAGACATCACCGCAACCCGCTTGGAGGCGGGTTTTATTATTTTGTAAAATATTCGTAATTTATTTTTAAAATATTTAATTTTATGTATCTTTTTGCATTTTTCTGCAGTTTTTAAATTGTTCTCTCTCTTCTGAGAATAAAAGAATTTCATATTTCACTGTTTGTAGTTTTAGGATAAAAAGCACTTTGCCAGGCTGATAGTGATTTCTCTGTTCCTGTACATCACAGCCCTGAAATTGAATCTGTAAATACATCATCTAAGGATGTTGGACAAAAACAATAATTAAACTTTTATCCCAACAGCTAAAAATAAAAATAAAATATTGATCCTCAAAAGGAACGTGACAGATGTGGTCGGTCAGATTATAAACGAGAAACACAGAGCGTCTCTGGGAGAAACAGCCTGCTTAAATCAACAGTGATTACATGTAATCATGCACACTGACAGTTATATTTATACACAGCAGGACTGAGCAGCCTCGCTGCTTCATGAACTGTGACTTCTCTGGAGGAAAATGACAGCAGAGCGGTGGCAGGAGGCTGAAGGACATAATGATCTGCTGGATCAGAGAACAGGAAACTGAAGTCTCTCCAGACACACTGGGAAACTTTTGTTAACAGCTCCCGACATGTTTAAACTTATTTTACGGTTTCAGCTGTGAGTCTATCTGAGCTGATTTGGTCTCACTATTGTTCCTTTAATCCCACCGGACCACCTTGTCAGGAGATATTTGAATAAATTTCATGGCTAGCTCGTTGTTGTCCATCTCTGTTGCCTGGAAACTGACAGCTTCACCACCTTGAAAGATGAAATCTGACACTAATGTTGAACCCTCGCGGCGATTTTCAAACCTCCGGTCGGTTCATAAAGTCACATTTCTCCCCTGAAAGCCAGATCTCTGGCAAAACAAATTCTGGAGACTCCCGAGTTGCTATTTATGAGCATGAAATGTGACTCAGACTGGGTTTGATGGGTTTTAAGTGCATCTTCCTCAGACTGGAAGTGTTTTAGAGGCTGTAAGGGTGACAGCCGGGGCGTCAGGCTGACGTGCCTGAAATCGTCATATTGTCTTGAAGAAACTTTTCAGCTTCTCATTATATTCAAAGTTTTTACTATCAGCCAGGAGCAACGGTTCTTAGCTGTAGAACAAGTCGTGCGCTGGAATAATGCACTAGTTTACTGAGCACTTAATATATTCTGGCAGTGTTTGCTGAGCTGCACGCTCTCCATTCACAAACACTCGGCTGCTTCACATTCATGAACCTGAAGCTGCCCAGAAGAGGCTGCAACAGCACGAAAAAAAACCCACAAGGCCCAACGCAAGATGTTGTGGGCACAGAATATGCTTAATGGATGGAAAAAAGATCCATTGTTGGAGGAAATTTCATATGAGAAAATACAAGAAGATACCTGAGCAGTGTTTTCAACAGGATTTTATGAGTCTGTGGTGGGCGGACCTCAGACCCTCTAGGGGGGTCCGGGGTCTCACTCCCCCGGAAGAAAATGTTGTACATTTTAATGTGTATCATACACTAGGAGACTTTTGAAAAGACTAAATTTTATCTTTATTTCAAAGCTTTGCTCCTTCTGCTGGTATGGTGTACTGTTTTTTGCTTATAGGCGAGATAAATGTGCTATTTTACCATTTTATTTTATTCATTTACTGTTCATTACACTCTAATCTTACATTCTTTTGTGTTTTATTTGGTCATTGTTGAAAACGCAAGCCTCCATGTAAATAGATGACTCTTTGTTTCTCTTTGTAACACACCCTCTCACATCTAAAGACAATGTGTCTTAAGTCACAGAGTTTTTAGTCACAGACTATAATTATTTCTCCTGATTTCATTCCGACATTGGCAATATGTCTGCGACAGTGAAATCGCTTGAAAAGTCGGCATAAAGTTAAATGCATCAATCTGGGGAACTTTGAGAGCAAAATTAAGAGGCTAAATCAATGAAGTTATACAATCACAGTTCTCAGTTACAAAACAATGAATAAGTTGATTCAGATGTGGTTGGTTTAACTCACCTGTCGTGCCGTAGCGCTCTCATATCAACAAACACAGTGGTGGGGTCGGGTCCTGACGTGCCCTTAGAAACCAACAACAACAACAACAGGGTCACACACTGTCCTTTAATACAACTACTACCATTGTACCACTGCAGGACAAAAAACATCTTCTACTACTACCACTACTACTACTTCTACTCCTACCAGTGGATGCTACTGCTCGTGCATTAGTGCTCACAGAGACAAGCTTTCCCTTCACAGCGGAGGGGAAAGCTTTGGGCTTGAGAACAAAGACGGGATCCCACACAACAACGTTTTACAAAATGGAGGGGAGAACAATGTGGGAGCGACAGCAGTGGGATGTTTTTTTGAAGGAAATCAGCAAAACAAAACAGATTAAAATAATATATATATATATATATATATATATATATATCCCAACATTTAAAAAAAAGCTTTCTAAAATCAGATTCTACTTGATCGACATGCAAACAAAAAGTCAGAGTCTTTTAGAAGAAAGAAAAGAGGGAAAAGTGATACCAAGCCAGGGGTAAAAGAAAGATGGAAGAAAGGGGTGATGATGACGTAGCTGAGTGATTACATCCTTGTAAATAAGAATATAAACACATAAAAGTCTATGACCTATGTCTGGTCAACATATCTTGTAGATGTAGATGTGTTGACTGTCAGAGAAGTCAGAGAAAAAGAAAGAGATAAAGACCCCCGCTCCGACCTCTCTCTTCCTCCACCATCCCTCCATCCCCCCCTTTTCTCTCTCAGAGGTGATTTAAAAACCTTTGCAGAGGGAAACTGTACACAGAGCCCACCACCGGACACACAGCGGCATGCTGGGAGTCAGAAGCCAACACACCCAGAGCACAACATGGCAGAGAGCATCATCTCCACAGAGTAGCTAAATAGACTGCTTCTCTAACTTTGAATAAGTTAGGTTCAATAACTCCACCAGCAGAAGAATATTTATTTATTAAGATTTATTTACTGTTTGGAACATACGGACCGATGGAGGAGAAGTGGTTTGAGAAGTTTCTGTGGGCTTTTTTTAAATGTTTTAACAAGGGCTGTCAAAGTTAACGCGATAACAAGGCGTTAACACAAATTGTTTTAAAGCCACTAATTTCTTTAACGCATTAACACAACTTGCGATTTTTAAGTAACCTCTTAAATATCTGCCGCTATTCGATCTTTCAGAGGTTGTAGCGGACTCCGTTTTAAAGCTAACATGACAATACTGGCATCATATGAAACTAGAAAACCTAATGAATCCATTGTGCCATCCATGTCATACTAGCTTCATTACGCTAAATTTTGGCGAGGAAAAACTGGCATGGCCATTTCAAAGGGGTCCCTTGACCTCTGACCTCCAGATACATGAATGAAAGTGGCTTCTATGGGTACCCACGAGTCTCCCCTTTACAGACATGCCCACTTTATGATAATCACATGCAGTTTTGCGGCAAGTCATAGTGAAGTCAGCACACTGACACACTGACAGCTGTTGTTGCCTGTTGAGCTGCAGTTTACCATGTTATGATTTGAGCATATTGTTTTATGCTAAATGAAGTACCTGTGAGGGTTTCTGGATAATATTTGTCATTGTTTTGTGTTGTTAATTGATTTCCGATAATAAATATATACATATATTTGCATAAAGCAGGTATAATTGCCCACTCCCATGTTGATAAAAGTTTTTATACTTTTTATTTATACTACTTTTTTCCACATATGTGGTAGTACTCCTCAACACCTGTAAACACACTTTGTAAAATTGGTGGAGTTGCCCTTTAAGATGTCAAAGTTCATCAAAGTTTTAAGCAAATTTATTTTATCTCTGAAATTTGTTCCTTTTGGTCCATTATTTCCATAATTTCGACATAAATGCTGGTGTGACCACAACACTAACTTTTAGTGATCCAAACCGACTGCAGGTCCTCTCATATGTGACACCGGGATGATTGGATACTCAAAATAATCCCTACAATCTTTGATCTAAATCCAGTTGATGAGTGATGTGCTGACAAGCAGTGGGGTGGAGGTGGTGGTGGTTGGGGGGGGGGGGACTGATGGTGGTTCCCTACCTGGTCGGCAAGCTTTCCCAGCCTGTGAGGCTACAGCAGCAGAGAGGAGTGGAGGAGGAGGAGGAGGAGGAGGAGGAGGAGGAGGTAAGGAGGGAGGGAGGGAGGGAGGGAGGGAGGGAGGGCGGAGACAAAACCAAGTATGAGATATGTGGGCGGGGTTATGATTAAAACAAGGAAGGAGGACGGGAGGAAGAAAAATGTCAAAATGGAAACTCAAAGAAACAAAACAAGCATTCAGGACTGAAAGAATTGTTCAGCCAAATGTTAGTTTAGTCATTTAAAGCTGCTAGAAATAGTTTGGTTATTTATATCGTAGAGCAGTCAATCAATACGCTGTGTTATATTAGTTGTATTAGTTGTTTTGCTGTAATATTAGTGTATATTGTCTCCGTGCAGTTAGAAATCACTGTACTGCTGATTATGTTAAAATGTCTTTTAAAAAAGGCTTGAATTTCCATCGTATCATATCTGAGCATCAATATCTGTAAAATGATCAGCAATGTTTTAATTTAACAGAAACTTGGAAATAACTTTAAATGAAGAGCAGATCACAACAGATCAGTTTATTTCTCTCCATTTTCTTTTCTTTTTAAGAATTAGCGAAAGGGAAAAAAAACAACTATGTGACATTAATATATGAACTTGGGTAATAAGCTGATTTGATCAACTTAAGGTTGCAAATCATAGCTGAGATGTAAAAGCAAATGATCAGCTTGAAATGGAAGGATGACGCTGAACCTGAGAGACATGCAGAGAAAACGCTGAATGTCTCAAGAATTGGTTTGTTTGCATGAAAGAAGAGAAGAAAGTGACTGTGGCTTTAATTTGGATGTTTTGCTGCGACTTATCTCTCTGTAAACTTGTAATCTAGTTACCCACAAACATATCACTGACTTAATACCCTGCATCTGCAAGAAGAAGTACTTATGGTCATTCTTGCATTGACATCCACGTATTTCTTTACACTTCAAAGCCAGAAATAGAAAAAGAAGATGGATATCAGTTTCATCTCTGTGCCTCCACACAGAGACATGTTTAGCCTAGCTTAGCACAAAGACTGAAAGCAAGAGGAAACTCTTAGCTTCCGTTAAAACACCTTCCAATAACTCTAAAACAGCCTTTTTACATTTGTATCTTGTTATCTAACAAGCTAGCTACCAATTCATCCAATAATCAAAATGAAATTAACTATAAGAACTGGACCTCCGACCAAATAATCACACAAAGACTTCAGAATGAATGTGTTTCATGGCAAACTATATGTATCATGAAAAAATTAAACTAGGACATTTTGGAGAATTATTAATTGTACATCTTACAAATACTTTTTAAACTATTCTGTCTCATTGTTTTTTAGAGGGGTTAAATACACAATATACAGGATGTAAATACAACAGTTTTGGAGTAGTAGGAAGGAGTATTTTCCTCTTTTGACAGCTAAGTTATCAGTTTCCCCCTCTTATCTTTGTACTACAGCAAGCGAGGCTTAACACATCCCGTTCATCTGACTCTGGATAAGAGAGAATTTCTTGTACCTTGTAGACGATACAATGTACTCGACAACAAAACAAAACTACTACAAACTGGATTCACAGCTAAAAACACAAACTAATCCACAGTTAAGTGGAGTTGGTGTTGTCTTTATCCAAGTATAAAGGAGATAATAAGCTTTTAACTGTAATTTACCTTTGAGGCTAATAGACATTTAGCAAAATACCTGCTAATAAAGAGCTCAGCTTCAGCTAATTGTACCACAAACAAAAAAAAATCAAGCAGCTGTGGCCAAAATCAGCTGTCATAAAGAACAAAAGCAGCTAGTTTCTCAAATGTGAATGCGTAATTCCCATAGTGAATCCAGCCACGGTGTCACACCAAAGAAAAGTCCTGAGTCTCTGGAAGCAGAGGAATCCAGGAGCAAAGAGGTGAACGTCTGACTGACCTGCAGGCAGATCGCCAGGTTGACCCGACAGCCGAAGGAGGTGCTGACGGCTCGGGGGTGGAGTCCCAGGTCCTTGAAGAGTTTGGAGAAGGACTGCGTCAGGGCCGTCCTGGGACGCTCCTCCGCTACAACCACACAGGTCCTCACACGAGACAAGTCCAACCCTCGAGACTGAAGGAGGACGCAGAACGAGTTGTTGTTTATATTTAATATCTGTGATCCGTTCCCTTTTATCTTTGCATGCCACTTAAAGAGGCCCTATTGTGCTTTAGTGCTTTTTCCCTTTCCTTTAGTGTGTTATATACAGTTTTTTGTGCATGTAAAAGGTCTGCAAAGTTATAAAGCCCAAAGTCCGGACCAAAGGTAGCTACTCTCCCCGACAGAAACACAGGAACTCAAACATAGGGTGAAAAGAGGTGCTACAGCACAGCCGGTATGAGAAAAATAAAGCATTTTTTGAACACTAAAGTATGTTAACATGTTCTAGTAGAAACCCAAAATACAAGTATGCACCTGAAAATAAGCATAATAGGTCCTCTTTAAATTTCTTCACTTAGTTAAATTGATAAAGTGTAGAATATGGATTCTTGTGGAGACACAGCGTCCCCTTTACCTTCAGAGAGTCGGTCTGCAGGCCGAGGCCCTTCGTGCAGAGCTCCATGACGCTGTAGGAGCAGAAAGTGTCGCGGACTTTGTACTGACTAACGGCCGACAGCCAGAGAGCCGGGTTCACCTCCAGCTCGGACGGAGGGATCAGGATGGACTGGTGACCTGAGTACACACTGCAGAGAGAAACCAGACGAGAGAATAGCTGAGCATGGAGGGATTATGTTGAGGTACTGATGGAAATAACTATAACTAAATAAAATGTAGAAATGTATGTTGAATTTAACACGCTAGCCTTTGCTAGAACCGGTGGACATGCTGAAGCTAAAACAAGGTGTTAAAGTGTAATTTTGGTATTTTTCAACCCTATTTTCACAGGGTTTTGTGACACTGACTAACACACCATCATTTACGTTCACTAAAAGTGCTTGTTTTTGCCATGACAGGCTCTGATTGTTATTATAAGTGTCTGACATCATGGAAAGAGTCTCACTCAAGGAGAAGTCTCATTGTGAAATCTGGCGAGGTGACGTGTTGCCGGAGGACAACGGTGGAATAGTGGAATACATCCACGGTGGAAAAACGGCAGAGTTTGTTGTTTTGGAGCACAGAAAGTGTAGCTTAGTGTTCTCTAAAAGATTTTCAATGTCATGGCTGAATATTTAGAGGACTTGAACACAATAACAAGGTTCAAGGTTCTTTATTTGTCATTTGTCAGTTCCAACAAAGCAGTCATTGGCAATGAAAATCTTTGGGTCTCAGGTTCCTTCAACAGTGCTCATAACATATGTACATATAAAAGAGGAAATCACACAAGTAAATGTAAGAGCAAAATGATAATCTAAGGCATAAAATAGTGCAGTTAAAATAAATGTAAACATAAGTAAATATGAAATAGTGATGTAAATGTAAATTTGTAATTTTGTTGACGACAGTATTTCAGATGGAAAACTGAACGTAGGATGTAGTATGTATATGCATGATGAGAAGTACTGTATGTACACAGAGGTGTAGACAGGAATGTAGTATGTATAGAGAAGTAATATATATGTATATATACACAGAGGTGTAACAGTTCGTAGAAGAGTATGTAAAGTATATAAAGGTAAATAATGGTGTAGAGTTCAGCAGTCTTATGACTCCAACAAACAGACCGGATCAAGTGAAAGGTAAGAAAAGTGATAAGTTTCCCTGTAGGGTCCCTTTCCATAATGTTGTCAGACACTTATAATAAAAATCTGAGCCTGTCAGTGGCAAGAACAAGCTTTTTTAGTGAGCGTAACATTACATTGATGCTGCTCACTTGTCCTAGCAGCTGGTTTCGTAGCAGCTGGTTACAGCGTTCTCCCTCATTACTGGACCAATTTCAGAAATTAGTCACTTAGACACAAAAACATGGGAAAATAGGGTTTAAAAATACCAAAGTTACCCTTTAAGATGCTCTTCAAAACTTCCTCTTTGACCTGCTTTCACCCTTTCTGCTGTATATCTACCCTCCCTGACTAGAATCACTATTTAAGTAACACAAAATTGTGCTTTTTTTTCATGTGGATTCACATTTGCGTTTGTTTGTCTGACCTGCAAAGGCACCAGAGGACGAAGCCCAGGCCGCAGTACGGGTCCAGGCAGATAGCGACCTCCCGTGACGGGTAAAGCTCACACTGCAGCTTGATGGAGCGGCAGAAGGCACTGGTGGCTGTGTGAGACATCTAAACAGCAGAAAACAGTCATTCGTGCATGCAGTTGATCCATTTTTCTAGAAACAAATAATGATTTTAGTTTACTAGCGTCCAAGTGTGGATATTCTCATTGGTCTGTGTACTTGAAATGAAAAACAGAAAATGTATCTTCAGCCTCACACACACACAAAAAGAAAATCTAAAGTTAGGACTCAGGACCTCCTGTCCTGCTGGAGCTAAAAACGATTAATTAACTAGAAATATGTCCACAGCTTATTGATTAGCATAACAAAACTCTGGGTGCAGCAGTGACCAGATGAATTGGCCGCCTTGTTTTCCTCATTGTGTTTTGGCACCGGCGCTGCCCGTCGTGGCGTTAATACTCCAGCGTTGACTGATTTGCTCATTAAGTACGGTGATTAAACATAATGGACAGGCAATTTAGCAGCACATGAGAAAATATGCCGGCATTGTTTCCTCCTGCCCTGCTTTTCCTCTTTGCTGATTAGTGTGTGTTTCTCAAAGCGTTCATTAATGAGGCTTTTGTGGGGGTTTTTTTATATTGGGATTATGATGCTGAAATGACGAAGCAACAGTCGCTGATGGTGTGAACATTGTCAGAAGAATTATCTGGTGGCACACAGAACACAATGACCAGCAATAGAGAATCATTTTACAGCTGTCTGTTTAACAAAGATATATTAGATCAAATCTTGTTAGGCTGTTCAAAAGGGGTAAGAAGTCAGGTTTCTAGTGTAGTTTACAATGTAGCTGTGGGAGCAGGGTCTGAAATTAGCACCCGTCAAATGCGGGTAAATTGTTAGCAGCGGCGGGTGAAATCATCAGGACATCCACCACTTTGGCAGACAGGGAAAACGCTAGTGATGGAAAGAGCGTCTGTCCCCACAGTGTTGAGTGTTTGATGGTTATTTATTTGTGCTTTATTACACGGCTGTGTTGAATACTTGATTCTGATTGGTCAATCACGGCGTTCTGCGGTCTGTTATTTCTGTGTTACAGACCGTTGCTATGTATAACAGACCGTTGCTATGGGCGCAGCTCTGATGTCGGACTCTGGCGGACCGTTTTTGCGTCAAAATATTGATTTCTTCAGTAAGTAGCCGTGTAATAAGCAGGATAATGTACAGCTAGCGGGTCATTGTTGTGAAAGAATCCCCTTCAGGGCGATGAGAGACCGCTCCGCTGCGTGTCGCGGTGCAGCATCGCCCTGTCGGGGAATCTTTCACAACAATGACCGGCTCGCTGTACATTATCCCTTACATAGTATGTTAACGCCGTGAAACAATCAGAAAATAACTTCTCTCATTCACAGCACCGCCGCGCTACGTCTCTCTCTCTCCTGCCGCTCGCCATCTCAGCTCGCTCTCTCTTTTTCCTCTCGGTCTTTTTTTAATGAGTCGGGAAGCCGACAGCAGAGCCGAACTTTACTTTAAATGTGATCAAACAAAGAGAAATGTTCTCTTCTCGTCCTAAAATGGTCCTAAATCGATACTAGAGTACTTGTAGCGACGCTGTGTGTGTGACCCTTACTAACAACCTTAGTTCCGGGGTAAAGTTCCTGCGGTAGAAACGGGGCTTTAGAAAGTGTTGCCGTTACATAGAGTATATTTTACAGTCAATAAAAGGTCCTGCTCAGGACATGCTTGTGTCATTCAAGATAAAAAATCTTTATTTATGAAATACGTTAATGCACAAGCGCAAATTCGCAATAGCTGCAACCACGTACGTGCATGCATTCACACACAACGTCACAAACACTTGACCTTGTGTGTGTGTCTGTGTGTGTGTGTCTGTGTGTGTGTGTGTGTGTGTGTGTGTGTGTTTTTACCTTGACTCCAGCGAGCATGCCGGTGGTGGAGACACTGAAGTCCAGGTAGGCCAGAGTGTCGGGGTTGGACGGTTTATACAGCAGAGGAGGTTTCTTCTTTGGCAAATCGTCTAAAAAAGAAAATCAACCTGCTGCTTCAGTATACAGTAAATGTACAGAACACACACATCTCCATTCATTCAGGATTAGTATTATTTTTTTATCTTATTTGTTTTTTTATACTATTACATTTTTCATTGTTTGTCTGATTACCGTCTATTAAACAACGTGAGCTCCATCAGCATATCGTGAGCATATTGTTTTATGCTAAATGCAGTACCTGTGAGGGTTTCTGGATAATATCTGTCATTGTTTTGTGTTGTAAATTGATTTCCAATAATAAATATATACATACATTTGCATAAAGCAGCATATTTGTCCACTCCCATGTTGATAAGAGTATTAAATACTTGACAAATCTCCCTTTAAGGTACATTTTGAACAGATAAAAATGGTGATTAACTCGGTTGTGTGTATGTGTGTGTATGTGTGTGTATGTGTGTGTACCTGTGTCCAGGACGGGGGGCCAGGTCCGGACGTCCACGGCGGCCGAGGCTTCCTTCGACCTCAGCAGTTTAGAGATGAGCTGTGTGGTCATCACGCACACCGACCGGCTCACCTGCACGACACAATACGGACAACTTAACACCTGATAGAATAACCAATGAAAGAAACACCACAGTACATTCTATCAAGCGTTATCCAACAGCTTCACTATGAATCGCCCGTTGAAATAAAACGGTTAAATTCAACTGCTTGTGAGATTTATAGCGAAGTAGCTGCAGCTCTGACCTCCTACATCGCCTCCTGCCAGCTCCCTTAAAAGATGAACGAGGCTCGTCGTTATTCACAACTCACATTCATTCACTCACTTATTTTTTCAGACTGCTGGCTAGTTTCCCGGTTACAGCAAGCTGTCGAATCCTTTGCCCCTCCGCTCCATCTTTCTTTGGTTTTCACTCCGTCTTTTTATTTTTAAGATTTGAACAGGAGCGACTTCTATTTGTATTGTGAATTCACGGCTATAAGGCCGATTTGTAAAAGAAGTCTCTACAAGGCAGGATCCTCTTCTGCTCTGAGATACTGACTGATAAATGTGAGGTTATCAGGTCCCAAATACCCATCATTTAGGATTTAAATGTGTCTACTCTGTTTTTTTAGAGGGGTAGGAGTGGGGGACAGGGGATGATCAGGGGGAGATAATACGTTAAGAGTAGATGCTACGTAGAAGTGGTTTACATCACATGAAAGCTGGGAACCTGAAGATTAATATGTGAGTCAAGTTGTTCTAGTCATAAAATAAAAATCAATTAATAAATTATTATTGAACATTATGATAGAAGTATATGATTTCCATCCCCATGCTCTATTACGTCTCATAAGTTGTTGCAGCATTTTTGGGTTGATACCATTTGTTACACAAATTTGGTGCTAAATTTAAAAAAAAAATTTACAACTCGAGAATTAATAAAAATGATCAATAATCCCTCCAAAACACCACATTAACACACCAAGACCTTGAGGAACACCATAGAAAAAGCCATGCTGTGATTTGGTGTCAAAAACTTTTGACATTTGGAGATTTCTGCAAGAATTGCCTTTTTCGGCGATTGGATGGCGAGCACTTCTCTTCAGGAAACTGCTAAGAAACCCCCCTTATTGTCAATCTAGCTAGGAAAGCCATCCATCCTCTGAATGCTCTAGGTCTCTAGTTTGATCCATCCATCCTCTGAATGTTCTAGGTCTCTAGTTTGTGGCTGTAAAGCTTCATGAGGCTGTGATTATCCTAGAGGTCACCACAGGTCATTTTATACAGTGAGGGCAAGTTTAAAAGAAATGGTCTCACTACAATGAAATGTCTCCTATGGGGACTAACATCATCACACATGAATACAGTTGGGCTCATTGGATCCACAAGAGTCTCAGCTTTACAGTGATACACAATTTATGTAATTCTAAGACTGTTTATGGACCCCAGTATGCAGAAATATTGAAACACATCATTTTAAAATATGCGAAAATAACATATTTGTACTGTATAAAAAAGATAATTTCTTCATTTGAAACTTTTTTTGAGGGAGGATCTGGATTCTATGAGTTAAATAGTTTTGGGTTTTCATTTAATTTCTGGTGTTTCCATTCAGTTTCAAAACGTATTTTTGGTTTTCTCTGCTGTGAATTAAGTGAGATGGTGTCTAATAAGTTTCTGGATAATTCAATTTAAAGACAATTTGTTTTAAATGTCATAACATGAGACAACACGCTCTTTGGATGTAATAAATAATCTGGTAGATTAAGGCATCAAAGTGTTGGTTTTTACCTCCACGATCATCTTGACGGTGGGCAGCGTGGTGGCGATGTTCTGCGGGTGAGGCGGTCGCACCGTGATCGGCACGCAACCGGCGTAAAGGCAGCCGTAAAACGCCACGATGAGGTCGATACCTAGAGGAAGAGGGAGGAGGAGGGAGAAAGGAAGAGGAAGGAAGGGGGATGAGGAAGAAGAGGGGGATGTGGATGGAGATGGTAAGGAAAGGGAGAGGAAAAGGAAAAGTGGAGGGTGGAGGACAAGGAGAAAAGAGAGGGATAAGGGGAGGAGAGGGAAGAGGAGTAGGGGAAGAGGATAGAGAGGAAGATGAAGGGAAGATGATTGAAATAAGGGGAGATGAGAGTGGAGGAAGAGGAAAAGTGAGGTGAGATGGTGGAGAGCAGGGAGGAAAACAGAGAAAGACATAAATGCACAAGAAAGGGAAGAAGGAGGGGAGATAAGGGAAGGAGAGATTTAAGTGAGGGAAGTGAGGAGAGATGGGAGGAAGAGGAGGAGAAGGTGGAAGAATGAGGAAAAACAGAGAAGGGGAAAGGAGAGAAGAAATCGTCACACATACACACTCACAGAGGCCGGGAGGTTAAGTATTGAGCGGCAGACTCTGGTGGCGTTTAATTGAACGCTGCTTTAAGACAATCTCCTGGTTTTGGGGAATTCGTCCTGCACGGCTGCGTCCGTCCTGCTCGATGGACGCGAGGCTCCGTGTCTCTGAGGGAAATTATAATTCTTTCCGTTCTCCTTCATTTTCCCCCGCCGGCGCTCTCTTCGATCTGACTGCCCGACTGAACGGCTCTGAATGTCTTTGTCCTCTCCTTCCTCATTTGAAAACATCTGTCCTTGCTTATTATCATGTATACTTGATAACACTGACCATTCTCCAAAAAAACTATTATATAGTGATGCAGACTTTTCAAATTAATCTGTACTTTCCTTGTTTACAGTACATGTGGTATCCTGTATGTCATATAATCCCATGTAGGTCTCATTTCAGTATTATGTATAGAAAATCATTCCTTCATGTATTTATTCAACTGCATTGTAAATTAACTGTCTAACATTAGACACTAATATACACCTGTAAAGCTGGGCATACACTGTACGATTTTAGAAATGTTTTTGTGTAACTCCTACTGTACGAGTAGATAGATCGTTTGCGATGTAAAGCCAAAGCTCACGATTTATGTGATCACACTGCACGCGTAAAATAGAAAAAAAACAGGCAATAAAGATTTGTTTGAAAGCTCCGAGGCATGTAGAGTTTGTTAGCTAGCAGAGGTCTGTACGGGTCACAATGCTAACAAGGCAGAAACGTGCTGCCTTAATCATCTGAGCCGTCCTGTCTGCTGAAACGTCTAAAAGAAAAAAGATGGTGAGGAAGACGTGGACATTAGAGACCTGGAGGTAAGCTAGCTACGTTTTAGTATCTCTATTGTACATTGTTATCTTGATAGCTACGCTCTGATTACTATAAAAAAATGTAGAAAAAAGGCGCTGACGTTGGGGAATCAGCTCGTGGCTCTGCTTCAACTGTGCCAGAGTCTGTGGGCAAACGACCAAAATTTCTGACATGTCAGAAATTCATCTGACTGTCCAACGGCCGGTCGGGAGGAGTTAATCGGTCCTCGGTCCCCCCTGTACACTGCACGGCAAATGGCGCCCGACGAAGCTGAAATTCGTTCAGACTCTAAAATAAGACGTGCGGCTCAAAATTCGTGCCCGAAAACGGGCTTAAATCGTAGAGTATATGCCCAGTTTCAGACCGGTGTGTAGTAAAATGAAATCATACAAAAGAAAGTCATGAGTTCCTGCACACTTAAACAGACCATACTGGTGTTTTTGCAAGTTTTAACCAATTTAGTACGAATCATATACTGTTAATATAACTGCAGACCAGTTTCTAAAGCATTGCATATCCTTTTTATATGATTGTATTGTTATTTTTACAGGTTTTGTTGTTGTTTGGTGCATTATAATTGCATTTATATAAGAAAGTAATGAGTTCCAGCACACTTTCTTATATAAATGCAATTCTAACGCACTAAACGATGCCAGTTGTCCCTTTTACACAGACATCGACTGTGTCTCAGTTCAGCGGCCGTTTGGGCTCTGTGACTAACTCCGCTGCCGGGTTAGGGGCGGAGCAACAACGTGTGACACACTTTACGACCCCGCTGACACGTGTTGATAACTAACAATCGCCACTTTCTTTTGAACTAGTCAAACGACCACGGCAAACAGTTCCATGTCTGTTCTACTCCTTTCTGTTTCTATGACTGAAACTGATACCAACATGCAAAACCCCGGGGCATAGAGCCGTGTGTTTACACATAGAGCCGTGTGTTTACCTGGAGGGTAGACCAGTGCCACGTGGTCTCCGTCCTGTAGGTGGCCCCGTTCAGCCAGCATGCCGGCGATCTTCTCTGCCCTCTTGTGCAGCTGAACACAAGTCAGAGAGCTGGCTATCGTACCCTGTGATGAGGTCACACACACAGAGAGAGTGAACGATGATTGACACATTCAATCAGCAGTGTGTATCAGCAGATGTCATGTCACATTTTCCGTTGCAGCATCTCGGTGCTGAACAGCTGTAAACAAAACCAGTGGATCATATTGCCATTATGCAAACTAACACAGCCGTTATACAGAGCCAAATCACACTCAATCTCATTTACAGACTGCATCACGACAGTAACTCTTCTTTTTTTGTTCATTCTGGGATGCTGTACAACAATCTTTCAAGTGAACGAACAAATGAATAAATATGTCATAAATCATTTCTTTCTCTGCCATACTGCACACACTGTAGAAGAAAAACAAAATAGCACCGTAATATAAAGCAAATGTTGCAACACAGGGAGATATTTTTGCCTTGTTCATAACTCATATTATAGTGAGATAAATATGGGTTTTCAGGGCTTGATTGTTTGTTTAAAGTCCCCATGAAATGAAAAACACATTTTCCCAGTTTTAATCCTGTGATAATTAATAATTTATCTCTTCTTATATGCCAAATATATGTAAAAAAACAACAACATCAGAGCATTTTAACATCAAAATACCATCTTTTCTCTTCTTGTAAACAGTTTCAAATGTTTGCTGACTCATCCTGCACTCGGGGGCGTTTAAGAAATTCATCCACTCAAATTAAGACTTTGGGCGTCTAGCTAGCCACACTGGTCATTTAAAACCGCACTTCACCGTCTGTGGATCGTAGCAGCTAACAGAGCAATATGGGCAGATAGCAGGGTTAGTGCCAATGGATTACAGGCCCGGATGACTCGACGCTAGGCCAAAGCATCGGGGAATTATGTATTTTTAAGATGTTTTTTAAACTAAAATGTGTTCTACAAGTACCCAAACTCCTTTAAGGAATAACTCAGTGTGTAGGTTGTGTGCGAGGAGGGAGCGTGTGTGTATGACGGAGCGACGGTGAGATGAAGTCAGCCGTAACTGGCTGTAAGCGTAGCAGTGCAGTGTGTGTACAGTTTAGGCCGTCGGTGAATAAATGCTACAACTCCTCAAGACACAAGCCAAGTTCAATTGTCTTGAAGCCCGGCACAGCAGGGATTTACGTCTCCATTACAACATGGCTACCTGCTTGAGGGCGGGCGTAACCACGGTTGTGACTAGTTGACAAAGGAGCGACTGTAAAACAGTGATAAACATATTCATTTCTTACATTCTTCACACTAAAATTCCCCCTTAAAGCTTTTATTATGAAGCAGCAAAATCAGGAAATGTTGATTTTCATCAGCAGCGAGTCTTACCCTGGAGTTGAGCAGTGTGTACAGGACATGGTCTGGAGTGGTCTGGGCTCTCCACTGTAACACCTCTGACAGGAAGAGGAACTGGAAACACAAACAAATACAAGAACAGTGAGACCGAGTGACGACACACAAATAATATACATATCCACAATTAAACACAAACGCACACACATCCATCCCAAACACATGAATAAGGCAACATGGCCGCTAACGGGGATTTAGTGAGAACAACTTACCTTTTATCACTTATTTATTTTAAGTCAAGTACACAGAGTCCACCATGTTGCTCCGCCGTGTTTCTACAGTAGCCCATAACGGACAAACCAAACTCCGTTAACTTTTCCTGGTTGGGCCGAAGTCGATAACGTTACCCGTCTCTCTTACTTCACCACTCAGTTCCCACATTCACATACACTGACTCTGCTCCAAATGACCTACGCTACTCTTACAACCACTGCCTCTAGAGAGGGCCATTCGTGTTTTCGCGTCGGCCGACCTAGCTCTGCAACACGCTTGGCACACGGGAGAAGTCGTAATCTGCAACCTCAGCGCTAGATACCGCCAGATCCTACACACTGTTCCTTTAAGGCATCTCATTTTCTTTTTCTACAAGTGTTAAATACATGAGATGGAACCTGTGTGTGGAGGTTATGAAGTTTTAAAACGTACCGCTGGAAAAACAGTTGCTGAATTAGCATAATTTCTTGGAAATGCAGCTGCAAATTCCCTCGTTTTGAGCCTCAATTATCATAGAAAAAGTCTGCTAGCTCAAAGTGTTTTAGAGTTTAGGAGCTTTGTTGAGATACTGACAGTGGATACTGATGAAGAATACTGATAGAATGCAATTTTGGCAGCTCGGTGACAGTGCAGTCGGTTAGGGGGGTGAACTTAATTTGGAAAAGAGACAGTGAGAAAAAGTTAATATGAATGAAAGTAGGAGAGCAAAGTGAGGCAACAAGGCTTCCTACTTAACAACAGCAGGGACAGAAAGATAGAGATGGAAATAAGAGATGGGAGGAGAGAACAAATCAAGAGTTTGTTTCTTGCCTCATGAATTTTTCAAGATTTGCTGCCGAGTTGGGGAATAGCATGGAGTGTAATTCATGTTACGTTTTGTTCTGCCAGAGAAAGTCAGTTTTATTTGTGTGTGTGTGTGTGTGTGCTGCCAGCCCGTCGACATCGGCGATGAGGATTCAGCTGTCAGAGTCTTAACCCGGCCAACCGCAAAGCAAACGGACCTCCACTCCGCGCCGCGTCCGTCACGTCTGGGAGAAACTCTGGGCGCGCTTGATTTCTACTGCAAATTTCACCAACTGTTCAAAAGTGAATTATTATGCTAGACGGGCTCATATGTGAACCTTTGTTCCTGCAGCCGAGGGTTGAAATAAGCAAGTGTGATTCTTGTTGTCACATTCATGCAGCTGCAAAACAAATACTGGGTGAAACTGATGGTTGAGATCTGGTTTGATACTTTGCTTAAGGGCACTTTGGCAGTTAGCGTGACTCAAACGTAACCACTAAGCCATCAAGTTCTTCTGCCATATGTACCGTACTGTGTGTAATATAACATTCCTGATTTCAGTATTCATATTATACTTAATGATCTGTTTTATGGGTAGTCAGTTCAGGATGTTTAACATCTTTATTGGTACTTATTTAGATATCAAATGACTTAAAATGTCTTCCTGCTTTCAAGTAAAAAAATATCAGAATTAAGATTACAACAAAAACATGAATGAAAGGTTAAACAAAGTTATAAATATGAATTAAAAAAAAAAATCCTTGTTAGAAACCTTCAAAGATATTGATTAATGCAGCTTTAAGTGGTGTGATATCTCAGTCTGGTAGCCTCCACATACAGAATGAAGTCTAAAGAATAAAAAGTGTCCATATTATGTCTCTGATTTATACTGTGAGGTTGTGTGATCACTGTACTGTGTGTTTTACACAAAGACTTACTGCCCCAGTTATCACGATTGTTAATTTAAGAGATTCTGTCGTACAGGAAGCCTTTAAGCGGTGTACATAACCTCCAGTGTTCTCCTGCTGAAAACATCACTCAGCTCCTCATCGGTTAAAGTTTCCTGTTTCAGCGTTTAAACTCGTGTAGTCGACTCTCAGAGTTTAGCTGACGAAACGCTCTCTCTCATCTACTCACCACCAGCTTCATGCTTCACAAATCTCTCGGGGGGGGGGGGGGTTAAAAGATTTAAAGAAGGTTTTTCTCCCCCCCGATGAAAACATCACTCAGCTGCTTGTAGGCTCGACTCTGAGCTTTCATAAAACTTTCATAACGGCAAATGAAAGTCTGCTTTCCTTCCCAGTTTCCTGCCTCATACATTAACATCTACCGTTTGGTGGACACGCAAAATGCCCCAAAGCACCACGACTGTACACACATGAACCCCGACAGTGTTGAAGTCTTTACCTAGCCACTGAGTCACAACTGATCTCCTGATTGTGGGACATGTGATAGAAAATCTTCCTGATAAAACATGACAATCATTCAAAACCTCCCCCCAAACCAGAATTATTTAAAAACATTGATAAGGGGCCATATTCACAATGTTACCTTTCAATTTTGGCAAAAAGGAAACTAAAATCTCAAATATAAAACATCAAGGTGTAGTCTCTAAAAGTCACAAACTCGCTATGGCAAGATTTGGCATTTAACTCACTGCAGTTTCCATCTACACACCTTTCTATGTAGCATCTTGTCAGTATAATTGGTCATCGACTGATTCACTTTGGCCCAAATATTAACAGACAAGTTTTGGTACCACATAATACTGAGTCTTCCGTGTTTAATTAGATGATCGAGTTTGAGGTACGGCTGGGCGACATAGCTGAAAAATGTATCATTTATTTCAGTCAATATCGATAATTATTTATACACTAAACAAAACACACTTATTAATATTATATTCCATTTATGCCAATAGATCCTCCTAAATGTTCCACGCTTTTCCTTTATTAAGTTATTAAAACAGTAAAATCAAGACAAGATTAGTTTCGGACAAGACGTTCTTCAGTGTTAAATTAATATTATTTGTATTTCCTGCCTTCAACGAAAAAACAGAAGTATGAAACATTTGTTTTGAAACTTTTGAAACATTATATAAACAAAAAAAAGTGTTTTTATGTTCAGAGCGTAGCAACTGATTTAACATTTCTTGAAGTACTCTTACAATTCTTATACTTCGGATCTGATATTGTACATATCTATAGACTGATCCCTGCCGTTAACCGGTTCATCACGATAAAATTTTTCATTTCAGTCGATATCGATAATTATGGATCATTTTATTGACATATTTTTAATAATCACTAGGTGAAACTAGAATATCTGCCTTGTGGTTGTAAGTGTCCGCCAGCCAGTGAAGTTGCAGTTTACATCCATGTCTGACCAAATGTGTCATTTGTGTGAAATTGATATAATTAGCGTATGAATTCTTGCGTTAAGGCAAAAAACGGGTTTTGTGAGGTCATAGTGACCTTTGACCTCCAAATTCTAATTAGTGCATCCAAAACATTTTGGGGATTTTTGGAGAAGCGCTTCCTTTCGGCGCCCATGTAAATCATTTGGGCCGTTCACAGAGGACGCGACGCGCCACGGAGCTCCGCGGCCGGCTCGCAATCTTCAGCGTTAGTTTCGTCATCTTGTCTATTTTCTCCGCGTGCTACGAGCGAATCTAGCAAGAAAACACACTGATAATCTATTATAAACCCAGTATATACTGCTACCTGATTTTGACATTGTAAATATTGGATTATTGTTATCTTAGACTTTTTATATTTGCACTCTTCTTACTTTGTATTGCAGCTGCTGCACAGCAATTTCCCTCGAGATAAATAAAGTCTTATCTTAAGTACTTTTACCAAAATACTTGCATGATGAAACTGAATTGTTTGTTGCTATTTATATCCAATGACTGCAAAAAATGTAGACGAACACCAAAACTATTTTTCACTTCAAGCGAATATAAAAGATTTAGTGGGGTACTGAGATACCACTTGGTGTTTCAGACCATGAAAAGGATCAGATGTGGTTTGTGTTATATGTAAGAGAAGCTTTGACCCCTGGTTAAACTACCAGAGCTCGACTGAAGCCTGAGACAGAACAAACTGGAACCTGCCTGCAGATAAAACCCATGTTATCTCTATGAGAGAGGACCGGCATGCTAAACACCAACACAAAGGACCTCTGTCTGGTGTGTGTGTGTGTGTGTGAGTGAGTGAGTGTTTCAGGCCGTAGATATAAATCTGGTCTCATATAGTAGAGTTTTATCAGTTTGTGAGCGCTGGTGTTGAATTCTCATGTTAATACAGTGAAGTCTGCAGCTCAGTTGTATCTGATATCATTATCAGATGTTCACTGAAACCCAACAAGTCGACCACCTGGCACTATAGAAGCACTTAAGAATGCTTACATTTACATAAAGAAAGTGGTTAAATCATTGTACCAAGCTGACTGTGAATCTAGAAAACTGGCACTGGACCAAACAGCAAAGTGCAGAAAAGATTACGCTACCTGTAACATCTACTGTATGTTGCACCTAAAATGTACTTTTGACATTTCCAGAGCAGCCGTCATGTTTTCAGATTTGAAAAAGCAAAGTGTTTGTGCCTTCTAACATTTTATCTATTTAGACAACTATAGTTTAGGGATGTGCATTCCAAGCAAAAATACTATTCGAAAATCACTGGGAATTAGTCGATTATTATTCAAATAATCGCCGCACACAGCTTTATATTTTACCTTAATACTGTCTGCCATTGGGGCAAGCTGGCACCATCATTTACATCCACTAAAAGTGCTTGTTTTTACCATGAGAGGCTCTGATTGTTATTATAAGTGTCTTGCACTTCCTGTCTAAGGACTTCCCCTCGCAGCTCGTTGCACGACTGCCGCTTACAGCGCTCTCCCTCAATACTGGACCAATTTCAAAAACTGTTGTCCCCGTTAGTCAGTTAGACACAAAAATATGAGAAAATAGGTTTCAGGTTGAAAAATACTGAAGCTAAGAAACAACGCTAAGCAAACAGTGACAGTTTCCATGACTTAAAGAACTACTGCTGAGGTACTGTGGAGCAAAGAAATCAAACTCAGAGTCAATGTGTAGCAGCACAGATCTCAGTCTAACCTTCCCTGGATAAATAAATGTTATCAGAAAAGCAATCTGAGAAGACGTTCAAAATTAATCACACTTCACTCTATAAGATTACACTGATGCACACCACACACACACACACACACACACACTATTTCAATAAACACGGGGAACTTTTAAAAAAATCAGCACAAACAGTTTGAAGAGGAGCTCATTCACACAGAGGGCTTCTTGGTTTTCAGAGAGATGTTACACATGCAGTGATCAATGAATAAACAAATTGATGAAGGAATGAATCAATGAGCATATTGATGAGGAGAAGCAGCAGCAGCAGCAGCCAAAAGCACAGTACGAGTAAGCAGAGTTCATCCTCTAAACCTGATTAACATTCAGCAGACGTGTTCACACAAAACTCCCAAATCACAAATTAAATTTTGAATGAAGCTTCCCCTTCTGACCTTGTGAAAAATAACAACCTGCCAGACAAATTAAACAAAATTCACAATCATTCCCAAATCACGAACTCATTTTGCAGTAACACTGACCCCTTCCGCTTCACCTGCTGAGAAAAGTTGCCAAAGTCGATTAAACTGTATTTCAAGAAGGAAGAGTAAACATGTCGCTCTGCAGTTGACGTCTGAGCTAATCACCACCAATATCATCATCATCCTGTCTGGACTCGTAATGATGGCACGAAGCCTCAGGAATATTAGTTTCATTTTGAAAATGGCAGAGCAGATTTAGATGCAACATTGCATCCAAACCAGCAATACTGACGCTTTTTCCGAGAATAGTCTTTTTTAGACAGTCAACAGTGCAGCTGCTAAAGTGTGCACATGTAACATGTAACGTCATAAGCCCCATTTCGTCCGCAGGAACTTTCCCCCAGAACTAGGAACCGAACTAAGAACCTTTTGAGGAACTCATTGCATTTTGACTGCAGGGATCTGGGTCTAAATTCAGTTCTGGGGACATTTTACCCCCTAAAAAGGCCCTGGTTGAGGGGGGTATTACTTTCGGAAAGTACCTGAACTTTTGGGTGGAGTTTGCAGGGATGACTGATGCTGATTGGTCAAACACACACACAGCACTGCTGCTTCAACTGCACCGCTTCATTAATAAAACAAGGAAGTACTCTAGTATTGATTTAGGACCATTTTAGAACGAGGGGAGAACATTTCTCTTTGTTTGATGACATTAAAAGTTATGTTCGGCTCTGTCGGCTTCCCGACTCATTTGATAAAAGACATAGAAAATGAGAGAGAGAGAGAGATCGTGCGAGCGAGCTGAGAGGGCGAGCGGTAGAAGAGAGAGACGTAGCGCGGCGGTGCTGTGAATGAGAGAAAGAAAAGTTATTTTCTGATTGTTTCACGGCGTCAACGTTCTAAAGCACAAATAAATAACCATCAAACACTTAACAGATGATTTACTGTGGAGACAAGACGCTCCAACGCAGTCGCAGTCAGACAAAACCTAAGGTTTTTTTTTTTCCCCAACACTGAATTGCAGGCTGCAGAGTGTGTTTAGCCCTGCGACCGCCAGCAGTGTGTTACTGTGTGACTTTGGTGTTTTAAAGGGTTAGTTCGGATTCATCACAGTCACACAATAACACTAAATAACTAACCGATCGAGGCAGCAGTAGACTAGCAACTCCTGTGTTCTGTGAGGTAGAATTACTGTTTTTGTCAAAGGAGTCTGTTGGTTTTGAAGACAACATAGATAACTTCAGTTCTCCATCATAAAGGGCCGTCTGACGGCGAGGTAAAGAGGTGAAAATGTTCTAAATATAGCGTACACTTAAACTGATATTGATTCTTTCGGGTGTTTAAAATCCGTTTTGCTTCCCCCGTCCACAAAAGTACTTTGTTTTGCTGGTACTCCAGTCTGTTTCACCAAACTCCATCTACTGTAGGTAATACACTGACTACGGAGAAGTACCTCATACAACCACACTGAGAAACACCCAAACTATCCCAGCAGCTCCCTCATACAAATATCTGTAGCTAGTTGATTGAAATGTGTAAGACGACAAAGCTCCACTCTAACATTTCTGGCAACAGAGCAAAGCCTCAGATTCATCACTGCAGACGTTCTCCTTCATGTCCATCTTTAAATTGCCTTTACACATAACTACAGGAATGGTTGACCTCTCTGTGAACATCTGAAAAACAAACCTCAGTATCTTCTGGCTTTTGATGGAAGTTTGTTTTGTGAACAAGATAATATTTACTGCTCGACACAATCACTGTCTTGTCAACTTTGGACAGAGCCACGCTAGCTGTTTCCAGTCTTTATGCTAAGCTAAGTTAAGCTAAGCTAACTGTCTTTCCCAAAATGTTAAACAATTCCTTTAACTGTCAAATGAAGGTAAGAATACCAAGAAACCACTTAATAAAACAGTCACAACATGTCTCTCTCCTTGGCTAACATGTTCTGGTCTTTTGAGGAGCCAGAAGTAGAAATCTGAGGAAGTTCACCAACATCTGTCTGGTGACATCCAAACAAACCAGCAGACTTGCAGCATGTTGCGAGACATGCTGATGTCACCGGCTGCTGCGCTGCGGCCTCCCAGTGTGCTGCGGTGGAGGTGGTGGTTGTTATTATTTGGGGCCTGTCTCTTCTTATTAGAGTCTACATGGTGTGTGCCGCCGCCGCTGCCGCCGGCTTCCTGACGCTGTAACTGATGACATTTTCAGCACCAGAGAAGGGAGGAAAATCAGTTCTGTCAGTAACACACACTGCCTGTTTCTCTCCATCACTCCTCTGGTCTCGCTTTTTGTTGTTTCTCTACTGAAATTACTCTTTGTTGTTTTCTGTGTTTTCTCTCTATTTCCAATTCTCTCTCTCTCTCTCTCTTCATGTCTGTTATTTCCTGCTCTTGTGATCTCTATTTCTAATTTTCAGCCTTGTTCTCTGGCTCTCTGCTTTTGTTTCTTCTCTGACTTTTCTCTCCTGTATTATTCACTCTTGTTGGCACAAATACGACATGAACAGAGCTGCCAAAGCATCTAACGTTCGCTGCCATCACTTCCCGGCATCGGACTTTCCTTCTTGATTCATTAACTGCTTTTTAATCTCGAGTAATAAAAAACTCCTCTAAAATAAACCTTTAAATGTACATTCAGCTTGATTTTCCAGGAAAAAAGGTGATGAATCGAAACAAACGTGATACAATGAATGTTAATGTTTATAATGTTTATGGAATGAATTTCAATAAACTGCAGGCCAAGTTAACTGATGACAAGACGTGGTCCAAACCGAGTATATGTCTGGAGCGTGTACGGTCAGTCTGTGAGTTTGTGGCTAAATTGTTACACAAATAGTCGTTGGTCTGGGAACGACTGACTGAATGACCCGGAAATAACCACAAAGAAATGATCCTATGGCCTCGTTATATGTATATACAGTATGTGTGTGTGTGATGTTGTTGATGATGATGATGGTGAAAACCAGCAGCCCCCCCTCTCACACACACCTTCCTTGCCTGGTCATTGTCTTCGATCTGACCCAGATCCCGGCCGCTGGCCTGAGCGATCCTCTTCCCCGACACTAGATTCCCGACCATCACAGACGCAGGACCGATCTCTGAGGAAGAGGAGGAAGAAGGGGGAAGAAGAAGAGGAAGGGAAACACAGTATGTGAGGCTAGAAGAGACAGCATCTCCAACCTTGTTTTACATAATTTACGATTGATGCCGTCGATGGCTTTAGTTTTGAGAAACTAACTGCATCTGTGAATACTTTATTTTATTTATTTATTGTTTCCCTTAGTAGACCTCATCTTTTCTACTGGTCTAGAGTTCAAAGTTACCTGGTTGTTTCTGCCGGGGTTTGGGCAGGTTGGTGACGCAGGTGTGCGGACACATGAGCACGTTGCAGGGATGCAGCGCCCCCTCCAGGAAGAGCTGCTTGGTCTCGGACAGGTGGATGCCACCCAGTGGAGTCTTGGGCAGAGTGTTGGAGGGCACCAGAGCCAGGCAGTACACCCCCACCTGGTGGATACCGTCTATCGCCTGGAAAGTTGATATGGGTTTACTTTTAAAAGACAGAGTGAAACGAGATCTTTGCTTCCTAAATGTGATTCCTGCAGAAAAAGAGATGTTGAGGCCGGAGATTACAAAGTAAAGGAGAGTAGAGAGTAGAAGGTTGGGATTACTTAAAGGTATAATATGTAACTTTTCTGCATTAACCGCCGAGGGAGATCGTTGTTTGCATGATCCTGTTTAAATCGATGTAAAATAAAAACCATAATAGCTAGAGCCTTCATTTTGCAGTGGAAAGCTAAGGTCTTATCGTCATTACGTTGTACACTTGTGATGATGTCATTATGTTATGTGACGTTTAGGGCTGTCAAAGTTAACGCAAATTCATTTTAACGCCACTAATTTCTTTAAAGCATTTACGCAACTTGCGATTTTTAGGTTGTAGCGAGCTCAGTTTTAAAGCTAGTGTGGCATCCTATCAAACTATAAAACCTCATGAGTCTATCGGTACCAACCATGTCATACTAGCTTGTCGTGTAGGAGGCTAAATAATGCTCCAAACTTACGCTAAATTTTGGACAGGAGAAACTGGCATGGCCATTTTCAAAGGGGTCCCTTGACCTTTGACCTCAAGATATGTGAATGAAAATGGGTTCTATGGGTACCCACGAGTCCCCTTTACAGATATGCCCACTTTATGATAATCACATGCAGTTTGGGGCAAAAACCATACTGCTGACCTGCTATCTCCCCCTAAAGACCCCCTGTTTCCCCCTAAAAAAAGTTTAAAATTTTAATATTTTGACAAAAAAGTGAATGCTAAAGAGCAGCCCTCGATCTAAAGAGCTGAGTGTGTCGATAACCAACGAGCTGAATGGAAAAGCAGCCAGGAAGTATCTGTGATGGTAAAGGAATAAAGAGATTTGGTTTTAATTGCAGCCGTAAAAATGCAGACGGCTTTTATAGTTTCACCGCAGTCTCCACGCCGGCTTATAGAGATCTGGAGATTTTATCTGTTCATGCACAGCATGAATGTACAGCACGGTATCATATAGTGTGTGTGTGTGTGTGTGTGTGTGTGTGACGGAGCCAAAGAGACAGAAATGTGGTGTGAAAGAATGTGTGTGAGCTGTTTTGTCTCTTTTAGAGGCGGTCTGTTGAAATGTGTCCGTCTGGTGTGTTTCCTGAGTGTGACAGTTCTCCTGAGCTGGTTTGTGTTAAAGGATTAATCTGGTCTTATTCAATAGATTTCCTTTCATCAACAAGTCCCATGAAAAGACCAAAATGTGTTAGTCCGTCTCTCAATATTTTCCATCTTCTCTACCCCGTTGGTGGCATTAAGCCCAGTGGTTCCTACTGATGATGTAAATCTTTAAAAAAGGCTCTCAAACCAGCTGTTCACTGTAGTTTTTATTAAAACAGGAGGAAATAGTGCATTTGTTGGGGACTATTTTCAGCGGCGGAGTAATCCACATGTGGTGCTCTAGTGAGTATTTGTGGCAGCAGAACGGTGTACGTGGGACTGAGTCCAAATAAGCCGCCATGTGTTCGTGGTGATGAAGGAACATGTCACCCAGTGACACAGTGAGGCTCATTGGTGTGTTTTTAATGGAGCTCTACGGCACAGAGGAAGAAGAGATATGAGGCTACTTGTTAGTAGAAATATTCACTGTTGGTTTTAGTCTTGTAATGGGATGAAAAAATAAATAGAATGTCATTAGACTTATCATTTAAGTTGTGTCTCTGTGGTTGTAATAGCCAGTAGTCTCAGTGTGTATCACAATCAGAAGTTTGTGCACACATACAAGGAATTTAACTAAAGTTGCTCGCAATGTAATTTACAGAAAAGAACAATTTAGAGAAAAATAGAAATAGACATAGAGCTAAAAACAAGGACAACAGAGCTGAACAAAGACAGGTAAAAAATGAACTATTATGTACATACACATAGGGGGAAAACGGGTAAATAGGTATATATGTAAATTTACTTAAAGTACCAATTTACTTTTTCGAAATTTTCTATAAATATTGTGAAACAGATAATAAGTAGTGAAAACAGAATATGGAAACAGATAATAAGGTAGTGAATATCTGGTATTGTGACAGCTCTACTGTGTATATACTGAGCATAAATGTGTGTGTGTGTGTGTGTGTGTGTGTGTGTGTGTGTGTGTGTGTGTGTGTGTGTGTGTACCTGCAGAACTCGGCTCATCCACTGGAAGCTGTCTTCCTCGGTGGAGTCGGGCCGCTGCTCCGCCACGACCACGATCCTCTCGTCATGAAGCACTGTGATGGAGAACACTGCTATCCTGAAACACAAACACAGACAGCCTCAGCAGGTGTCTTAGCCAGATACAGTTACGTATATACAGTTATTTCCACGTCCACCGTAGCGAGTGAGGGGAATCTTCCTGTAGTGAAACAGGTGAGCTCTCAGACAGACTGGTAGCCTTGATCAATCAATGTAGATATAGTTAATAACACATATACAGCAGGATATCTGTGTGATTTAAACAGCCGTCTATGCAGATTACGCTTCACTAAACACGACAAAATTGGACTTGAAGTGTAAAAAAACGCGGGGGGTCTCCGTCAGACGCGTAGTCAGTGTGGATTGATACATTTAATAAAATAGTAATATTACATTTAATAGTAAATAGTATATTAAGACGTTAAAAGGTAGCTCCACCTTGACCAACTACAACATTAAAATGCTTCCTACACTTGAAATGCATCAGTCATAATCCTTTTAAATGTTATAACAAAGAACAAAGCATCCGACATATAGATCACAACGCTTCATCGGACACTTACCTGCCCCGGTACACAAACTTCATGGGCTCCACAGCGAGCGCCGTGGCGACGATGTCGTCGGCGTTGTGCTGCCGGCCCCCGACCACCATCAGACCGTCCATCTTCCCCGCCACAAAGATCAGACCTGCGGGTCCGATGAATCCCAGCAGGCCGGTCCTGGTGAAGGGAAACTCACTGATGGGAGCCCCGTTGTTGGTCACAGGGAAGACCTGGACAGAGGAGGAGAAAACATCTGTCATTAAAACAGTACAAAATAAGTAAATAGATGAATTAACAGAATCCTTCACACACTCACCTCGAAGGTGTTCTTGGTCATGCCGGTCAGACCGTAGTAGGAGGTTCCCGTGGCAACAGTAGAAACGCACAACTCTCCAATCTCATCGGTTTTACAGAGCTGAGGAACTCCTTCAGACCTCACCACACACATCATTCCTACAGACGGACAGAGGAACGTTGGGATTTTATGAATGAGAAATTATTACAATGATTTGTGTAGTTTTACTATGTTAAACATCACAAAATGACCGTTTTCAAGTGAAATATGTAAGTAAACATTTAAGATCAGTATCACAGGTCCTTAACTTAAGTAAAAGTGTCAGTAACAAAGAGGACAGAATACTCAGTGGTGCTCTAACTCAAGTAAAAGTACTAATACCACAGTGTAGAAATACTCTGTAACAAGTAAAAGTCCTGCATTCAAAATTTTACTTCAGTAAAAGTACTTAAGTATTAACATCAAAACATAATAAAAGTACCAAAAGTAAAAGTACTCATAATACAGAATGGCCCATTTCAGAATGATAAATATTATATTATTGGATTATAATTATTGGCGCATTTATGTGTAAGCATCACTACTCTTGTGGCTGGCAAAGATGGAGCTACAGTAGTTTACTGCCAGGTAACTTAATCTATAATAATACATTATAATTTATTAGTTGATTGCTGTTGAATATTAGTTTGTATTAATCTGAATCTGTAAAAAGTAACTAGTAGCTAAAGCTGTCATATACTTGTAGTGCAGTAAAAAGGACAATATTTGCCTCTGAAATGTAGTGGAGTAAAAGTATTAAGTAGCAGAAAATCGAAATCCTCAAGTAAAGTGCAAGTACCTCAAAACTGTACTTAAGAGCAGTACTTCAGTAAATGTACTTAGTTAAATTCCACCACTGCTTACAAGTACTGCATTCATGTAATAAATGATACCAGTAAAATTGGGTTATTCATGTTTTCAGATCAGTTCAAAAAAAATATATAAATGATAGAAAGAATGTAAAAAGTACAATATCGCCCTCTGAAAAGTAGAAAGTCGAGCACCAGAACCTCCGCCTGTACTTATCGTCTGTCTCACCTCCGGGCATGACGGAGCCGACATCCTGCAGCGTGAGCACCGACAGCTTCTCCTCCGAGTCCACCCGGATCACGCCGTGACTCAGACCCTGCATGGACAGGACGCCGCGACCAGGAGGGGTGCTGCCCTCCTCCACGGGCCTGCAAGGGGGGGCGGAGACAGGCAGCCAATCAGCTGACATGGAGCGCTGTGTGACCTAGAAATCTCTCTCTTCGTCATAACAATCTTTAGACTCTTGGAAAGTGTCACTATTTTTGGAAAGTAATGGAACACTTTGGGGGAAGTGAAGAGAAATTTGGAAAGTGAGGACATTTTAAGTAAGTAAAGAAAGTTTTGGAAGGGAAGAACATTTTTTGTTAAAGTTCAAAATAAAAAATACATATTTTTCCTCTTGCCTGCAGTACTATTTATCAATCTAGATTGTTTTGGTGAGAGTTGCCGAGTCTTGGAGGTGTCTGCCGTAGAGATGTCTGCCTTCTCTCCAATATAATGGGACTAGATGGGACACAGCTTGTTGCTTCTCAAAGCACCATAAAAAATACATTGGAAAAGCTCAGCAGCGATGTCTCTTTCCAGAAATCATAGCCCAGTTACTGAAGATAATCCACAGACCTTGGTGTGAGCAGATTTCATGTAGGAACTATTTTCTTCCTACTGAACAACACCCAAAATGGCTATGCAGGTTCAGAGTCGAGCCTGATTTAATGGGTCCGATCATGGCTCTAATGAGTAGATGCACGTTTCCTTCTGTGCAGTGATACGGTTGGTGAGTGTAGAAAGAAAATAGTTCTTACATGAATCTGCTCACAACGAGGTCTGTGGATTATCTTGAGTAACCGGGTCGCTTTGAGCACCACAAGCCGAGTGCCATCTAGTTCCATTGGATTGGAGAGAAGTCAGACATCTCTACGGCCGATATCTCAAACAACTTAAAAAACAAAACAATCTAGACTGATACATATTACTACTATTTTTGATTTTTGGGGTACACCCTCTCTTTAAGATAGGACATATTATTGGAAAGTCAAGATATTTTTGGATAAGTGAGGTTATTCTTTTCTGGTCGTCACTGGGATGCTTGAGGCTTTTAAGGGAGATTTAGGTTCAAGGTTAGAATTAAAATTGAGGTTAAAGTTAGAATTAGGAGCTCGGGGCTGTACGATCAATGAGGGTGCTCACAAGTACTGGTATTAGTATAGTTATGATGTGTTTGTGTGTGTCCTGTTTTGAGATTTTTTTAATGAGTTTTGAAGCAGCTCTTCTGAAAATGAAGTGAGTTCATTACTGCAACACCCGCTGAGGCAAAGTGTTATTTATTAGACTGCGTGTGGCACAAATACACACACACTCGCGCACGTTCACACACACACCGCGTTTTACAGTGTCGCAATTAAGAGCATGAAGCATAAATTACAGCCGACACGTGAATGAAAGCCGCCCTGGTTCGACTCTGATGTGGTCTGAACTACAGCGTGGATGATGAAAGAGGTGGAAAGGTCGTAAGTTTCAAAAGCCACAAAACTGTAAAGTCAGGAATTTTAATGAGCTAAAATAAGAGCGGGACGCTAAAAAAAATCTACTTATACACTGAGGAGAGTAAATAAATGTGTATATATGTAAGTGAAAAGTGTTTACAGGAGATAAAGCCATAAAATAAGTGTTTTGTTCTGTTTAAAATTGGAGGATTGGATGCCCTACTGTATGATGATGACAACCTGATTATATCTAAAAATAAATGCATTTGGAATTTTACATTGAAATTCTCTACAGTCAAAAACACAGATGATTTTTTTAATCTATTAAATTTTAAATTCAATTTTGTAGTAACTCTTCATGCATTTCTGTGTGTTGTGATGTTTAATGTGCACACACCAATAAAAAGACATGTATATATACTGTATATATACTGTATGTGTGTGTTTACCTCCTTAGAGCTACAGTCAGGGCCTCGGGGGAGCTGGCGCAGGGACATATGACCTCTGGCTTCAAACCTTTAGTCTGGAAGACGTTGAGGAAGGCGTCACAGGATGAGATCGACCCTGACAGACACAATTTAAAAGTCAGTTACAGCAGAGGTCAAGATGGAGGCAGATCATTACAGATATTCTGGATGTTGCACTTGTAATTAGAATTTTAATTACACTTGGCGATGGCCACATTTTATTAACTTGTCAACCTTGAGACCTCAAAAATAGGGAGGATTTCCAAACCTTTTCCTGGGTCCTCCCCCAGAAAAAAAATGAGTTTCAGAGAGTTTGTTTTGTGCATTCTGGAGATTTTTCACAATGAAAAGTACACTGCAACAGCATTTTTATGGTAAATAGGCCTACTTTGAATTTTACTATGTTACCATACTATACTATTATGTGGGTTTATGGGGTTAATGGTCCCCAGAGGATGAACGACTTTAGTGTATTGAGTGTGTTCTTACAGGGATTTGAACCGTCAGCCACCACCAGCATGCGCAGAGAGCTCAGGTTGACGTCTCGCTGCTCCCGGTGGGCCACCAGAGCCCAGTGCATATCCCGCGACTTCACACACGCCACCTTAGCTACACACAAAACACACAAAAACATCAAACACATATACATGCATATATTTATACACATCAAGTGGCCGACTGTTTGATTTCTGTTCAACAGTTACTTCACATTTTATTCTCAATGATTAGAAAAATACATCGTAATGAAATCCAACATACGACTCTGTGCCAGAGAGGAGTAAATTCAACTCTGAGCCAATTTTGAAGGCTGTAGTTTTTGATGCCGTTGTGGATCACATTCTTACATCATCATTCTCATTTTCAGACCTGACAATTGTGCTACTAAAATGCATAAAGTTGCGGGTTGAAAGGACGCTAACACAACAACAATAAAATACAGTCAGTACTATCAAACACAACCAGCATGAAACATGATTTATAGATTGTAAACTGGGACATTTCCAGTAATGCTTGCACTGAGTTTGGTGTTGATTTGTTTACCTTTGTACTGACAGACTTTTTGGATCCAGGACAGAGGGTTGACCTTCATGAGGGCGTAGGGAATACTGATGACATGCATCATGTTCATTACACTCTGACGGAGACAAACAGAGGGAGAAAGGAATCAAGTGTGAGGGACTAAATGACAATAGATGATGATAGAAACATAGAGAGACAGAAAGTTGCCATTTTTTATTTTAATATTTAACTCAACGCTCACTATTTACTGCTCAGAAGTCACCAAATGACAAATTAAAAAAGATTTTCTATCTTGTATTAAAGGAAAAAACACATAATAATATTTTAATTGTGCCATTATAACTTTCATTCATCGTTTGAAATGATTCAGCAGGAGAGTAAAGTGTGTTTTTCTTACAGTCAGGACGGCGTGCCACAGTCCTACATCCTTCTTGAAGTCTAATACATTCACTATGGTCTCAGCTGGAGGACGACAGAGAGAGAGAGAGAAACATTAACGCCACACTCAGGGAGAAACAACAACATTATTGTGTCTGAGGTGAAGTGTAAATGTGTGTGTGTGTTACCTTCTGTGTATGAGCAGGACTGTGTGAGGGCCTGGCAGTGTGAGAGGATGGCTATCCTCATCACCGTCACACCCAGGACGCTGCCGTCCTTACACGTCTTATACTGGACACACAGAGACACACAGAGACACATAGAGAGAGAGAGAGAGAGTGTATTAAAGATGTGTACTTACTGTACTATGTGTCTACGGCTCATTGATTTTGTTTTGACAGATAATTTTTAGGTGCTTGTAATTTACTCTTTCCACTTTACGCAGCTTAGTACTTCTACTCTGCTACAATTCAGAGGGAAATATTGTAGTTTTTTTTTAACTCCACTACATTAATTTGAATGTGAAACTGTACCTGAAAAGATATCTTAGCTCTCAGTCAACTGGCTATAGACTATAGACGAATCCGGCGACTGATTTGTGCGTTCCGCCATCTAGTGGCGCCGCCATTACTGCGGTGGGAAGTCGTAGAGACTCTACTCTCTGCTAACATTATTAACTGCTGACTTTCAGCCGGATGCGTCTGTGGTTGCTCGTAGTAACTTAGGTAAATGGTCGGCGTAGAAGTAAAATTGAAGGCTTTTACGAGGACATGCTAATTTAAAAGTTAATTTATTCTGTGGGACCACCGCAGCTCCTAGACGGTGCCTTTCGCCCACTAACGTTAGCTACGCTAGCTAAGCAGTGTTAACTTAGCTGACGTTACATGTTTCACCATGTTAGGCAGCTGAGAACAGCTCAGGTTCTTCCCAAACTCCCACACATTCTTTTAAATAGTAATGTTACACAAATTGTACACTTCTTAGGTCAACTTGCATTCAAACGCATGTGTGATGTAGGAAGACGCCACCAGAGCAAAGGCGACTTGTTTACTTCCGGTACTTCCCTGGATTTGTGTATAAAAACATGAAGTCATCTTCTCATAACAATATTAATATATTTTTGAGGCCTGATGTTGACTGATGAATCTGAAGTTTCTTTTTTCTCAGAACCAAAATGATTTGCGAGTGCTGCGGAGTCGACAGTAATCGATTCGATTCTTTCCAAAATAAGATCTCCTCCGTCTTAAAAGTCTGGCACATATCTTGACAAATGACTGCTGGGATGAAAACTAGGCACATTATGGGCTGCTATTAAAGTTATGAATCATGCTGAGACATTAACAAAAAACTGTTAGTGTTACTGAAAAAAAGAAAGAAAAAAAAAAATTCTTTGAGCCATAGTAATTTCATCTGTCTCGGCTGTCTGGGACGAAGCCTCTGTTCAAAACAAAAGGTCGATCGTTTTTCAATCATCCCTCGACTTTCATCTTTTTCAATCCGCGATGCAATCAAGGAGACATTTCACCTTGCAGCCGGTGGAACTCCTGCCCGGCTGCTTAAAGGTAAATTCAAATCAATCAGACGAGATGATACCATTGGTCAGCAGCGAAACATCGACTCGGCTGCAGTGTGATTCTAATCCAAAAGACATGTAGCACCATTGATTTACATTCACTAGATAGTAATGAGTGGAACTACACGAGTGAAAATGTTTCGGTGCTCCAGAGTAGACACACTTCACTCAGTGTTTGTATCGGTGTGTTACCTCGATGTAGGCAGTGTCCTGGTTGGCCTCCTTGATATGTGGGAACCAGTCTCGGGGAGGTTTGGAGAGGTGTTTGGACTCAGTGACGAACCACAGCAACTTGGGCCAGCCTGGACGCACAGGGACACAAAACAAACATCCTCATATCGCTAATATCTGGGAACAACATTCATAGGTTGATCTTTCCTTCCTGGTTTACCTGCTAAACCTCATTTAGACTGGATTTGGGCTGGAATCAGGCTTTTAACTAGAGTTAGGACTGGATTTGGACAGAAATTTAGCCCAAGTTTGGAGTGTTATTTAGTCTCCTTCGCCACAAGCTAGTATGACCTGGTTGGTACCAATGGATTCCTTATGTTTTCTAGTTTCATATACTTTAAATAGCTTTAAAACCGAGCCTGCTACAACCTGAAAATCGCAAGTTGCGTTAATGCGTTAAAGAAATTAGTGGCGTTAAAAAGAAATTGCCTTTGACAGCCCTATAGCTGTGAAAACACCAAGTGGCTGAATACTTTTGCAAGTCACTGTATGCTTAATGAACGGTGCCATTAATAAGTGTTGAGTTAACTCAGACAATACTGTATATTTCTTCATTTAAATTGAGGACAGTATTTTACATCCAGGACTTGACGTCGATCACTGAAAAGAAATGTATTATATGTATTGTTTAAGTGGAAGCATGTCGAGCATCTCAAGGTTTTACTTCTTCCGTTATAACGATTATTATTACTACGAGGACGTCAGTGAGTGTTTACAAGGCCGAACATGAGTGGATGTAAAATCCTGAGTATGTTAATGTCTGAATTAATGCTGCCGGGTGGTGAGACAGGAGAAACAATCAGCCATGTGAATGAGATGAGTTTAAAGCCTGCTGATCAATAAGAGGAGCACTCCACCTTAATGACACACACACATACACACACACACATACACACACACACACTCCTAAATCCATACTGAGTGAGGAGCAGTAAATCTGGCGGCATCATGTTGCTATTTATACATCCATTACTGAAAAGCAAACAGTTGTTATTAATCACTAGGATTCTCTCTCTCTCTCTCTCTGTTCAGTGCTAATGTCTCTCTATTCTCAATTCATCATGCGTCTCTTTCTCTCTTCCTTCTTGTCGGCTGCTTCCCCATCGATTTACAAAATCGCTTCACTGCCTCTCTCTTTTTCTTTTTCTACTCTCTCTCTCTCTGTCATCCATTACTCGGCCTCGCTGTCTGCTGCCATCAGTCTGTCCATTCATCCCACTGACAGACACAGGGAAGATGAGCTGAAACAGGCACAGATACTCTGACCTCTGAGTGTGTGCAGAGCACTGTTTTAAGTATACATATCAGTGTGTTTGTCACATGTGTTTACTGTATTATTGGGCTTATTACTGCCTTGTGTGTATAGTTTGTGCATGTTGCAACAAATACACTCCGTACCAGTATGTGTGCACAGACCTTTGAACTGTGGGATCTCTCCAGTGGGACCCTTGGGTAACCCTTTATGGCAGGCGTCGCTGGTCAGAGCCACCGTCACTCCACAGCTCCCCAACAGAAACCCGATCTGCTGACTGCCGGCGTCCTGGACAGAGACAGAGACATCAAATGTGATTAATCATCTCAACTGGATTCTGATCGATCAATAACGGCTTCTTGGTCCTGCTCGGATCCTCTGCTCTATACAGTTGACTGTGACAGTCGCAGCATGGACATGAAACTTTCCTAACTGAACCATCAGTACAACTGTGTTAAAAACTAACTGGTTCTTAGTACAAGGTAAAAGCCTGTGGACATAAAAATTAAAGGACAGAAGTCAACTTAGAGCTGCACAATTAATCTAATATTAATCGTGAACATGATTTTGGATTCCCACAATTAAATGAAGATAACCGACTGTGATATTGACGTTTAAAATGCGTGCTCCGCTCATAGAAAACTCTGCTGCATATCAAATCAAGCACTTCGAGATGTTTTGGCATCACTTTTAGAAAGCTGTCATGCCGCTGTGCGTGAACGCTTCAGTGGCAGCCTGTGAAAAACGTTCCTGAATGTTGCCGCTGCAGTCCAGACTAGAAGAGTAAAATACTGAATATTAATTGTTTTGCCCGTCTGCTCTCTATTGTTAAATACAACAGAGAGCACACGGGCAAAACGAAAACGCTCTGAATTCAGATGAAAATATTTTAAGTCTCATTCTGATGCAAAGATTTGAAAATTAGAAAGAATGTAGCACAACATGAAAGGGTAAGAAGTGCTCTGCTGATTTCATTTAAGGTAAAAAAGTTTTGGTACAATTTTATTTTGCTTCTAGGAGATTCACTGTGAATAAGGACCAGTCTTATTTTGATGCAAGATTTGTAAATTAGCAGGAATGCAGCAAAACATGGAAGTGAAAGCAGTGCTCTGTTTATTTATATGTGTAAGTGCAATAAAAATATTTTCTCTCTAAAATCGATGAATAATCGTGCAGCCCTATGTCAACTAAAACTCCCAAGGTTCATCTAAGTACGAAACATTCAATCATTAAGCCTAAAAATTCTGATGGATGCATCGGTAACAGGAAATGGAAGCTGAAGTCTACACTTTGTAGAAACCTCAAAAAATCATTCAATTGGATATAGTCATAAAATATGGCGCCGTGTTTTGTAGCATACACTTATAACTTCCTTTATGAGGAAAATCTGAAAGTGATCCATATATATTTAATAATGTAATAATGGAACATATTATATTCCTTCTCTGGTATATGTCAAGTCAAGTCTATTTTATTTATATAGCCAAATATTACAAAACATTTGCATAATTTTATTTTATCTCTTTTCTGTCTTTAATCTCATGTTGTCCATGTCATATATTGATGATATATGAGTTATGATGTAAAATCTTCATTCTCTTGTTCCATGGAAATTGTATTGTTGAAAGAATTCAATAAAAAAAAAAAAAAAAAAAAAAACAGTATTAAAACATGCTCTTCAAATGCTATAACAGCAGATAAAGCATGCAGTTGGGTTTCTAGGTGGAAGAAAGTGATGGTGCAAAAACTAAAGTTGCTTTAGAATATCAGGAAAGTACACAGCTTGACACAATAGAGTATTTCAGTGGTCCCACACAGGTGATAATCAGACTGAGCACATACCTGTTCTCCTCAACATGCTGTAGCACTGCTCAACTCCCCCGTCGGTTTGGTTAGCTAAAGTTAACGTTTAGCGTTCCTAACATCTTTGGTAATCCTCTCAGAAAGGTGCTAAGATCCTGAAAGTCTGACCAGGTGCATATCACCTCCGAATAACACACACGGGAGGCTAAAGAGAGAGAAAGCATCTTCTCTCACAAGCTAGCAGCTAACTGCTAGCTACCTAACTTAGCAGTTAACGGCTAGCTACCTAGCAGTTAGCTGCTTGCTACCTAGCCGTTAACTGCTAAGTTAAGTTAGGTAGCTAGCCGTTAACTGCTAGGTAGCTAGCAGCTAACTGCTAGGTAGCTAGCCGTTAACTGCTACCTAACTTAGCAGTTAACTGCAAGCTACCTAGCAGTTAACTGCAAGCTACCTAGCAGTTAGCTGCTAGCTACCTAGCAGTTAACTGATAGGTAGCTAGCAGTTAACGGCTAGCTACCTAACTTAGCTGTTAGCTGCTAGCTACCTAACTTAGCAGTTAGCTGCTAGCTATCTAGCCAGTCAGCCATTTTTGTTCGTACAGAAGCCCTCCTCGTTAAATCTGCATATATTTACCATAGATTTGTTTTATAACAACATCCCGCGGCTGGTGGGCAACGGGGTGTTTAGTTAATCTCTGTTTTTTTCATCACAAAGCAGACTTTTAAACGTGTGCAGTATTATATAATGTGTATGTTCATGGTGACCGCTGTGACCTTCTTCTAGAACGTTACTAACGTCTGACTCGTACGTGCAAGCAATCAACGGCTAACTGTGGGGAAACAGCCAATCAGATTGCAGATTGCAGTTTGCGGGTTTGCGCATGCGTAGTGTTGTTTCCTACACTCGGGGCACTTCGGCCAAAGAACGTATAATGGCCAAGAAGAGAAAGTTGTTTAATTAATTTGATTGTTATATTAGCAAAAATATTATATACATAAAATGATTTGGCTTAAAAGAATACCCTCCTTTTTTGTTTTTAAAGATACTGATTTTAAAACATATTTGACCATGATTGAAAACTTAAAACTCAAAAATTCTAAATTGACCAAAACTATTAAATTGTTTAGACATTTCAAATTTATTCCAATTGTTTAGCAGACCCCAAATGTTTTTTGTTTGTTTATTTGGTTTTTATTTGTCTTTGTTTTTATTCCTCTTTTTCCTTTCTTTACAGTTTATTTGTTGTACAATTTACAATTTATTTTTATATTACTTTTATACTGTAAGATATGTTTGCAGAACTGTAATGAAACATCTGAACATGTGATTATATTGTATTGAACTTTTGAAATAAAAAAAGAAAAAGAAAAAAAAAAAGAAGAGAAAGCCAATTGCCTCAGCAGTAAAGCTACGCTTCCGCCATTTTGGACTGAAAGCGACGACCGGACGCCAGTAAAACGTCCAGATAATTATTTCTATTCTACGGTCATATTCTACCGAAATGGCCTGTGTTGAAAAATAAATTTTATCAATATAATAAACGTTTTCAATCCAATATGGCGGCAGCGGCTGTTGTCAAAAAAACAGCGGAGTTTCATCTCTTTGTTTCTACACTCTTTGTTGTGGCCTCTTAAACTAATGTAAAAACAGCACTTTGAATTGTACAATAACCATTTTTTGTTAATGTGATGCATTAATCCTGAATTATATTATTTTTTTAATTACTCAGTACCACTAAAACCTAAAAATAAATTTATTATAATTAATAATGCATTAATGTGTTCATCATTTTAATGTAATTTTAACTACTTTATGTAGCTTAATCCATAATAATACATCATTATTTATTAGTTGATTTATATTTGGTATTAATGATCTGAATCTGCAAAGTAACTAAAGCTGACAGATAAATGTAGTGGAGTACAATGTACAATATTGGCTTCCAAAATATAGTGGAGTACAAGTATAAAGGAGCATAAAATGGAAATACTTAAGTGAAGTACAAGTACCTCAAAATTAAGTACAGTACTTAGTTAAATTCCACCAATGGGTTCAATGATGGTCATATGAAAAAAGTGATTTAAGGAAAAATTGAGAGAGATTTGGGTCCCCTTTTATTTATTTATGTACTTATATGTTTATTATATGTCCATTTCTGCTAATAGATCCCCCTAAATGTTACACATTGTTTCTTTAAGTAATGGTTGTTTTTTGTAATTTATTGTGTTTTGTAACTTTATAAATGTGTTAAACATGAATTATGAAAAGACAAAGCCACACTCAGACCTCCTCTGACTCTGACACACTCACTCCGGTCGTCCTGATTCCTCCCAGACGACGCTACAGCGCCGCACGCTCCAAACTATGACTCAAACAAACCTACACCAGCACCAGCACCAACAACAGCAGAAGCAGCAGCAGCGTAGATGTTTCTTCAGAGACATTTGGCTCTGATTACACCTCAGCAGAGCTCAGTGTCCTCTGTGCTGCACCATGACTCACCACGACGCCTTCTGATGACTCATGTTTTCAATACAATCCCCCCGGTGAAGAATTAGCCCCATTGACTGGTGTGAATTAGTGTTGTTCGGCTCTGCTGCGCGTCCTCTTTTCAACTCACTAATGCCGTTTGACGTGAAGAAAAAGAAGAACTGCCTGAGGTCCAAGTGTTGACTCAAACAACTGAAAACAGACTCCATCACCTCCTCTCTTTCTCTGACTTATTATCATACGTTTGCAGATACAGTACATATAAATGTTTCTTCATTATTCTGATGAATAACATAATCTAGGCGGCATACTTAAAAAGTATGCTCATGCAAAGTTTAGTCCTAGAAAAATAAAGTTAGCATACGTTTTAGGGGACAACGAAAATAGACCTGCAACAAATCCTGTCTTTGTAAAGCTGATGATGTTACTTTTTACTTTTACTTATTTCTAAAGTTCTTAACACCTAGTACAAATGTATTTGTTTACTATATTTCACTATTGTTATTCACCATCTTTTTCTTTCTATCAACTTTCCTGTTTTTCTGTCTTAGTTTCTCTGTTAATACAGTGTGTGTACTGTATACAGAACTATTTGTATTTGGATGTTCGCTGTGGTCTGGTATAGTGTTTCGAGACTTCTGTGAATATGACAAATAAATTTACTTTTATTGAAGTGCATTAAATTGATGTTTTGTCCCATCTAATATTACAAAACACCTCCATACCATCCATACTTCATGACATATTTGGCCCTAGAATGTTTACTAAATTAATTAAAGGGCTGCCATTCTATTCTAATTTGTTTACATGATACATCCGTTCAAACACTCATTGACACAAATTATCCTTTTGGACTAAATTCCTCATTATTTGGTTGAAGTTCTGCAGCATGAAAGCTCACCTTCCTGGTCAGCGGTACTTCTATTGGCACAGGGACGACTTCGGCCAGCAGGCAGCCGTAGAACGCCGTCATGAAGGAAGCAGGGTCGTTGTTTGGGAAGACCAGCGCCACCTACAGGGCGGAGGGAGACAGGGGAGACGAGTTAGCATTGTTACACAGGAAATAGTTCCCTCTGCCTTTTAAGCCTGAAATCGTATCTAAAATGTACAAGTTTGTGACGAGTGAAAGAAAATCATTAAGTGAGTCAGTAAGTGATTTAATCTGTGACCCTTCTGTAACCAACACAGACACATTTTGTGTTTCACTACAGAACGAAAAGGCAAAATAGTAAAGAAGTCAAAAATCTTCTAAATAATTAAACCCCCTAAAAAACAAAATGTGCTGTGTGTGTGTGTGTGTGTGATGTTGAAGGATGATCACTGATATGGACTGTCGCCAGCCGAGCAGCCGATGGGTCTTATCAGAGAAGAATAAAGCTAAATCTTTCAGAGGGCATCTGGTCCATGTCTCTCGCCTGCTGTCTCTAAATCCTTTCCGTCATATCTTCCCTTTTCTATGTTTTCTACTCAGTCCGTCTACCTACAGTATCACATATATATATACTGTTGAACTTCCCTCTTCAGGCTGAGCGTCTCTCTGTTTATCTCCCTTCTCTGTTTCAGCTCATTTCACTTCAGTTTTAATGGCACACTGAGGTCACGTTAAAACTGCCCAAAAACTGTTATATAACAGCAGCAAATATGACAACAAACCTGTGGATGTAAAGAAAAGAAAATCAGAACCATAAACTGTGAATGGGGGGGAAGTAAATATATTACAAATCAAGAAAAAAAAGTGGGTGAAACATTCAATAAACATCTATTTATTTCACTTTTTATCCGCAGCAAAGAGATGAAACTCTGGTGCTTTTTTGACAACAGCCGCTAGATGGCGCTGCGGTAACGCTGCCGCCATTTTGGACTGAAAACGCCAATGAGTCCATGGATGTATAAAGAGACGTCTGTAAATCAGAGGATCATTTTTTTTGAGGTAAATCAACTTCCCAGTACGAACACTTAAATAACCCTCATTTAAATCATTATGTCCTAAAAGTTGTAACTAACATCTGAATCCAGAGTTATTTTCCTCGGCATAATGAACGGGCATCAGACCCACGGACTGCACCGCCCTGCACGCTCATATAACATATCAGGTTCTGCCAGCTTCCTGCTAGCTGTATGCGGCTGTAATAATGGATATATTGGCTGTAATTCATCACTTGTATTATCTTATAATACACCCATGGGCTGTATGCTGTCAGCCTGTACCGTGGTGGATGTATTACCGTCTCTGTTCCCAAACAACCAGCTATCGACCAGTAGCTAGTAGTGCTAGTAGCATGACATCAACAGAATTTAATGTAGCTGTAGGATATTTACTAACATGCAGGGCAAAAGACCAGGACACAACCTCTTCTACATCCATGGTCCATGAGATCGTTGATATGAAAAAGTTCGAGATTTCTCTCAAAATCTGTGTGCTGGATTTTTCTAACTTCCATTCATGTCCATTGCTCACTTTATGCTCCTCTGGGAAGCAGCCAGGCAAAAAGTTAAATTAATAAAATAGTAAGTAAATAAATAGTTATAATAGTATGCATAGGCGGACGTTTTACTGGCGTCCGGTAGTCGCTTTCAGTCCAAAATGGCGGAAGCGTAGCTCTGCTGCTTTTTTGTATTAAAGCACATGTAAAGTGATGATGTGGTGCTAAAAAGTCTTCAGTGAAATGCCAAAAACAATTTAATGCAAGGGACAAGAATACATTTAAAATTGTATCCCTCATAATACCCCATAATCAGCTAATGCTAAGACATGTAACTAAAGTTAAAGCAAGCAACATTCAACTTAATAGATTCCAGTTTGATCTTTTTAAGCCAAAACAGCCCCGCAATAAATACTACCTTTATAACCTTCATAATTGACATTATCATGAGTAGATTTGACTCTATTGCTATTGTTTGTTGAGAATAGTAACATCATTTTAATGTCTTCTCCACAGACTCATTCTGTACATTTCACTACATGTTTCCTTGTTGGTGAAGATCACATCTACGCCATGAAAGCTCATCTGAAACATATTTCCTGTGTCTCTATCTGCCATCTTTCACCCGGGACATGAACAAAACATCCAACATGTCTCTACAACGTCACGGCGGAGCCTTTATCTCCTGCTCGGCCATGTTGGATCCAGTTTGGCTCCAGTTGCATGTTGTGATGATAACGGTGAACCCCCGACTTAAGTGCTGTTTAATAGCTTCCATATACAGTACCGGGCTGGATGTGTGTGTGTGTGTGTGTGTGTGTGTGTGTGTGTGTGTGTGTGTGTGTGTGTGTGTGCGTGTGTGTGTGTGTGTGCGTGTGGTTGGAGCTATAAGCTAAGTGCACCTGAGCGAATGAGAGCGGTGTAATGATGCTTTAACAGGACTAATGTTGACATGTGCAGCTCTCATTGGAGCCGTTCAGGTTTCATCTGTAGATCAGTGGAGGCTGCTCCATAGAGGCAAGAGAGAGATCAAAATATATAAAAGTATAAATATATAAGATATAGTGACACATTACGTACACACGTAGTTCATTCCCATGCAGAGCCACACCTGCTCTGTTTCAAAGAGATGTTGATATGTCATTATCACATACAGGGATCAGTTTGTAAATGATATACTGTATAGGCTATAAGTGGAAGAAGGTCTGGATGCTTCCTCATAAATACTTAATAAGGTTAAGGAAGTGTCCCTCAAAATTATTCATAAATATTACCCTGTCAATCACTACATGCAGAAATTAAGACATAAAGACCTTTGCAGATTTGTCATTGATCATATCTTTAAAGACATTATTATGGGAAAAAAAGAAGACAATACTTTCTTATAACAAATTTAATAAGTTGGCGAAATGTTTTATTCATAAATATAAATTTAACAATAAATAATACCTTATTGATTATGCAGTAGCTTATCTAATTTTAAAAGAAAATAGCTGAAATGCAGTTTGGATATTGTAATTTACTTTCAAAATCTAATTTAAATTTCAAATTTTTGTATAAATATTATTAGAATACACCATTTATATTCAAAATAACACATATATTAATAAATGTATACTTATAGGAATTTTTTGTGATGTCAATCCAACTTTTTAATTTTCTGTGATGGTTTATGTGTGTTTTCATGGAATATACAAAGTTCTGTGGAGTTGGGAAACTTTAATATTTCCTGCCTCTGGAACAAGTCATGATCCCCCATATATTTCATGAAACATTTAGAAAATTTCTACTTGATATGAAAATGAAAATGAATAAAAATATGCCTGAAGTTCAAACATTTCTTAGTTCTGAAAGTCACATCACATCCACAAACCATATTTGATTCTTCACCAGGCTCATTTCCCGAAACTGAGACAACCTCTAATTCATAAAATAACAACTTCTGTATCATTTCTTGGATTAATTAAACCTCGTCCGCCCTCTAAACACTCTCTCAGTAGACGTGACATCCCTCGTCAAAATAATAAAAAAAAAACACTGTAATTTCTCAGTGTGGAACTTATTATAACTTCAGTTAAACTGTGAAAAACACCAGTTTGTAATTCACACTGAGCGGGCAGAAAAAGGAGTTGTACAGTGATTAAAACACACACCCTTCCGGCTGAGATACATTAAAATAAATACCCACACACACTGGCATCGAGCCAGTCTTGACTCAGTCTCCAACCGAGAGGGAAATGGAGCTTAAAATAAAGATGAAAGAGGGACAAGAAGAAGGAGAACAGAGACGCTGGGGGTGTCGCATGGCAGCAGACACATGTGGGACTATTACTGAAGCTTTTTTCCACTTCAGTGTGATCGTGTGTGGAGGCGTGTGTGGAGCGCTGGTTAAAGAGGCCTTGAGTGTGACGTGATGATTATACTGACAGGAAAGGAAGGAAGGACTACACATGTGTCCATTTTTAAAACATTGAGTAATGGCCATGTGTCGGTGTCGCCAAGGATCGTTTGGCCGGTACCCAAAAATCTTGAGAGGTGATGTCACTTAACTGACTGTTTTTTTTAAACCCAGCTGCTCTGTGATGTTTAATACCAAAGAAAACCAAAGAGACAACAGAGGAAAAGACTCTGAGCAGTGTTGACTCTTGTTAAAGGGTCAGTTCACACAAAATACCAAACTTGTGGTATCCAGCGGGCAACCTCCTGAAAGCCAATACTGAAGTGTCATAAACTGTCATTCTCTCTAACAGCCAGCAGGGGGCGACTCCTCTGGTTGTATAGAAGTCTGATTGTATAGAAGTCTATGAGAAAATGAGCCTACTTCTCTCTTGATTTATTACCTCAGTAAACATTGTAAACATGAATTCATGGTCTCAATCGCTAGTTTCAAGTCTCCTTCAATACAGCATGATGTACATTTAGTAAATTATGGTCCCATTTAGAGTCAGATAGACCATAAAGCAGGGGATGCTTTAGGGCGGGGCTACCTTGTGATTGACAGGTCGCTACCAAGGCGTTGTCCGTGATCCCCGACCTGAGTCAGTATTGGCCCGATGTCAGATCCGATATCAGAACATCCCTAATTTTGATTTCATGGGAACTTTAATGTCTTTACTTTCAAGTCAAGTCTGTAGTTCCTCAAGTTCTCACAGCAGTCACAAGTCAAGGCAAAAATTTTCTGAGTGACGTCCACATCACGCATCAGTATCATCTGTTCTGTTTACTTACCCGGTCTCCAGGTCTGACGAGTGGTTCCTGTTTGGTTCCCAGTTTGTGCAGCAGGTTGTAGGCCACCTTCACACTTCTGGACCACAGTTTCCCTAGAGGCAGATTACGAGAATTATTATTATGAAACTATTGAAAGCATGCAGGGAGGAGACAGGAAACCACCGTGTTCTCTGTGGAAGGTTAGAAACGGCCGATAACGGCTAAGGTCAAGAGATCAAAGTGATTTTCAGGCAACTTTTCTGTGTTTTTAGAAAAGAAAAAAATGTCTTTGTTGAACTTTTTCTGTGCACAGTGGAACAAAGGATGACATCACGAGTCACCATATGCAAGACATTACTGCACTGACATGACGCTCAGTGTTAAAACACATTATTTCACCTCGCGGGTAGACTGGTTTGGAGATGATCACACAGATTTCATAACATCCAGCAGAAACCAAAGCCTGTGGAGTAATTGGATCCATGTACAGTAATACTTTACACACAGAGAGACACGACCACAGCACATTAGAGGAAGTCATACAGGCCACATCAGTGTATCATTACAGCGATAAAGGCTTTTGGTATCTTGACGGATGTATTTAGTTTTAATTTCAGTGCTCACGCTACTTGAACCCTTTACCTCTTTTTAAAAGAAACAACCTGAGAATTATTCTTCAGCTTTAAATATCACCTGCATATATATAATATTATGTAATCTTTCCGATCAGTTTCATTTTACCCGCCAGGCGTAGTTGGCTCTGTTCATTAACGCAGTATCTCACAACAATAGAATCAATTTCCTTCCTTTTTTGTAATTCAGACTGGCAGACGCAGATGTTATGCATGAGCGATCCAGCGTGAATTCCTCATTGTTTTTCACGCTAAATGAGGTTTTTCTGATGTTTGTCAGAGCTAATGAATTGAAGAAAAGGAGAGCTTTGGGATCCCACGAGGAAAATAGACAGTTAGGAGAGAAAAAAACAACATAAATGGCAAACAAAGGCAGAGCAGCAGTGACTCGGTTACAGAAGGTGTGAATACAGTTTATGAAAAGAAGAAGAATGGCAGGAAGGAAACGTAGCGTCGTGTGGTGCTACTTTTGCCCTGTAGATAAAATAAGGCAAGATGTACTATCTGTGACAAGAAAGTAGCACACAGCAGCAACATGAGTAACCTCTTTAAACATTTAAAAACACCCTGAAAGTTAGAAGAAGAAGAAAGAACAAAAACAAGAAGATGGCCATAGCCAACATCCAAATCTCCTGCACCATCCTGTGTCCGACAAAAGATGTTACAGGAGAGACAAAACATATCCAGGTACAGGTAGCACCGTTACTAGTTGTTTTTGACTTGTCTGTCTGTCTACCTTATATTCCTAAACATCATCATCACAATCTCAATAAATTTGGTTTCAAGTTCTTTATAATGATCTGCACAATTACAGTGAAGCAGTCGTTGGTAATGAAAATCTTGGATCTCAGACTCCCTCCAACAACGCTCATTAAACATGCAGGCTATAAAAACAAAAAAAAAGAAGAAAAATCACGCGATTAAAACAAAATGAGAATCTAAGACATAAAATAGCGTATCAAAATATAGGGTTAAAATATAAACATAAATAAAATGCAAAATAAAGTAATATAAAATTGTTATTTTCTAAAAAATTACCATTATTTAAAAAAAAAAAAACACATACTAATTAAAGAAATGATCAGTATTGGTAAAACTGGAACAAAAAGTATCTGTATCTTATCGAATTGAAAAAGTCTCGCAACACCCATCTCTAGTTTCTCTAGCGGTTTTAAGACACACATAAAATTTAAAATATTCTCAGGCCCCGATCACACTGATGTCCACAGGATCCGTCCTTTCCACGCTTCCCATTCATCGTCACGTAAGCAGCCGTGCAATGCATTCTGGTAGCGTGGCGGCGTGCTTCGAGAGACAGACCGTCACGTTGGCTGCTCCTCATTTACATAAAGTTGAGGTCAAGGTTACTTTATACAAATCAGGGGTGTCCGGCACGACTTGCCGCCTCTGGAAACTTTCAAATTAACCGTTGTCGATCTAAAATGATGACAGATTCAGCAACTGCACGGCTTATTTCTTACATCAAACGTCCACTGCTGGGAATTGAGGAAATTCCTCGCATCCAAAAACACCCCTGTGGACACGTACGATGAGACACGTCACTACAGACGCTTGGGAGCATTATTTAGCCTCCTTCCCGACAAGCTAGTATGACATGGTTGTTACCAATGGATTCATTAGGTTTTCTAGTTTCATATGATACCAGTATCTTCACTCTAGCTTTACCGGTACAACCTCAGAAAGATCGAATAGCAACCCATTTTTAAGAGGTTAATTAAAAATCGATACAGTGTTTCGAAGAATTGATACGGTATCACAACATATAATATCACGATACTCATGTGTATCGATATTTACTTACACCCAGGAAATAAAAACTTTACTAACTGATTTGCGTGGACTATTTTTTCTGTAGGTGAAACTGCTGAGTGACCCTGAATGAATTTTGGGATAAGGATGCCTTCTTCAAAGGCTCTTCAGCAGTGATAGTGGGCACTCTGGAGGTGACAACTAGACGCCCTCCAGCTGGAAAAACATGTCCAACAATCAGAAGAGAGGATTCCTGCCGGCATGTTAGAAAGCATCTCTCCTGCTGAACTGCACAAGAGTCCAAATCAGAGAGCTGCAGATGTAATCGGAGTGTTTTCTGTGCAGAGCCGGGGTCTGGTTGTTTTTTAGGATGACATTACATCCAGCAGCCTTTTATCCCCTGAAACCGAGGAGAGGGGGAAGGAAACTGCCCAATCATCTAGTTTAATTTAATTCAAGAGGGTGCTTTTGTTCTGAAATTAGATATTTGCCCGTTTGAGAGCAGCAGCTACTCTCAGAAAATGACTGCAAGAACAAAACTGAGAGACAGAAGGTCACATACTGAGCCCTGGTTTGACAAAAAGATAACACAACATCTCTGTATTGTATTGTATCTATTGACCACGGTGAAAATAAAGAAAGAAGAAAGAAAAATAGTCGCACACTTGTAGAAACTATTTACCAACGTTTCGACATGACAGTCTTCTTCAGGGTATTGTACTGTATTGGTAAATTATGAAATCCTTTGTTGCATCGTGGCTACGAGTATACGACTATTTTTCTTCACAACCGAAATTTAGCATATTATAACACCGCTTTGTTGAATACTTGATTCTGATTGGTCAATCATAGCGTTCTACGGTCTGTTAGTTCTTTATAACAGACCGTTGCTATGTATAACAGACCGTTGCTATGTATAACAGACCGTTGCTATGGGTGCAGCTCTGATGTCGGAGTCTGGAGGACGTTTTTTGTCTCAAATCATTGATTTCTTCAGTAAGTAGCCGTGTAATAAGCGGGACAATGTACAGCTAGCGGGTCATTGTTGTGAAATAAAGCCCGACAGGACGATGCGGCACTTTGCGCCGGGGACTTGCATCGTCCTGTCGGGCTTTATTTCACAACAATGACCGACTCGCTGTACATTATCCCTTACATAACCATCACCAGTCTGTGTAATAGAATTTGATCGTAAATGTAGTTATAGAGATATTATGGTTAGTTGTTGTGTCTTTCTAGCCAAACAGCTACCGTGGTGCTAACGTAGCAGCTAGGTGGCTCACGCTAACAAGCTGCGGGCCATGCTTGGTTCGTGATTGGCTCAGGCGGTGTGTGGGTGGGACCCTCGATACTGCGCCTCGATCACTTCCGCGCAGGCTCTGGCTCCCAATGACGTCAAAATCTCAAGATGGCAGCTCCCGTATCCGGGATATTTTGGCTTCACTTTTGTAGAAAGTGGAGACGCGTCGTCCATCTTTACATATGGTCGGCCCAATCAAAAGGGTGTTGGGGTGGGATGTAAAGAAGACCCCGTAGACTGCATTCACAAGCGGAGAATTGGGCCGATTACCGTGGTGGATGCAGAGTTTACCGACGGGTAATGGAGATTCTAAGGCTTGTGAAAGGTAAATACTTCTGTGTGGTAATTTTGAACTGTTTCAGTAAGATTCAGTACAGTGTATTAGCGCATTAGCCCGCTAACAGTGTTAGCACATGTTGCAATGTTGTAGCTGTGTATATTACGAAGAATTATTACTGTGTGTTGATGTTGTAAGCTAAATTAAAGCTAGGTTAGTACAGCAAGGCACAATGTTAAAGAACCCAGAGCCCCTATAACACTCTTTAAACTAGCTATCATCCTGGAAAGTTTAAGGAGGGACGTTATAAAAGGTTGTGATGAGGTTCTCTCTAGTTTTACAACAGAAGTTTACAGAAAACACTCCAAACAAAAGCAGATGTACACACAAAGAATAATCAAAGAAAGAGATCAAAACACGCAGAGCTTGAAAGGTTTATGAGTCCTCCTCATGCTGTGCGGAAATCCAAACGTCTTTATCGATGACGTGAATCACTGATAAATATAAAACATCAGCCGTGCTGTTTTTTTTTACACATGATCAAAGCTCCCTGAGGGCTCGTTTGAAACTTTTTTAAAACAGTTTGCCAATTATGTGAGGTTATCTGCAGTGCAGCGTGGCGAGGGTTGAGTTTAAGGACAGTGGGAAAATTCAGTATCATGAATTCTCTCTGTACTCCGGGGGGGGGGCGGAGGACGACTCGACAGGAAGAAAACAAAACAAGTTTGTCCTTGTCGGCCGACATCAAAGAGAGAAACACCACAGGAATGAAAGATAAAGAAAGATGGAGATTTAGATTTCAGCACCGCACACACACACACACACACACACACACACACACACACACACACACACACACACACACACTCACACACTGTCTCACCGTGTTGTCGTCTCTCTGGTGGCGGACTCCTGAGTGCTGGCTGAAGACATTTCACAGTCTGGTGAGCGCATATTGCCTCATCATCACAAATCACACACACACTGTACGCCTATTTGAAGAAAGTTGATGTACTACAGGGATAAAGTTGAGTCTGGGTTGTGTGTGTGTGTGTGTGTGTGTGTGGGCAACACGTTCTCACTCCCAACTCATCACATACCGCCGCTTGGTCAGTGCCCCTCGGCATCGGAGACCAACGCACGGGTTTACCCCTCTTGTGTTACTTTTGGACGGAGCAGGGGCGGCGTCTCAATATACACTCATTACATGCATAGTGTCCTTTCAAAATAAACTTCCGTTTTCACAGGAAGTTAGGTTTAGGCAACACAACCACTTAGTTAGATTTAGAAAACGGACGTTGTTGACATTACTCACGTGACTCACAGGGATGGTTATTTAACGACTCACGTAACTAATGACGCACGTGACTAACGACTCACGTAACTAACGACTGACGTGACTTACTAACGACTCACGTGATTAACGACTGACGTGACTAACGACTCATGTCACTATCGACTCATGGACTGACAATACTAACGAGTCACGTGAATAACGAGTCACGACTCACGGGACTGACCATGGATGTGATAAAGTACCCGGATCATCCGGCGATCTTCCTCATCCATTGGGTCCATAGAACAGGCACAGCAGCGTTTCTTTAACTCCTCCTCCCAGCCCTCGCTCCAGCCTCGGACTGGGTCTCATTCACATGAACGGAGGAAGGGAAATAACTCTGGATTCAGCTATTAGTGCATTTTACAACTTTTAGGACCTAATGATTTAAATAAGGACTATTAGAGTGTTCATAGTGGGGAGTTGATTCACCTAAAAAAAAATATATCCGCTGAGTTACAGACATCTCTTTCCCAATGTAAGACTATGGAAAAAAGTATTTTTGGGCCCAATGGCATCACGTGAGGACATGGAAGTTGTAGTACCGCCGTTTTGCCACTACGAAAATTAGGATCAACGACCTGCGCTCTTCCCGGGGGGCTTTGATACTAACGACTCACGTGTCTCACTGACAATACCGACAAATCACATGACTAAAGACTAACATGACAAAATAAGTCAACGTTACTTTTAGTTTCACACAGGACACAAACTGCAGTTTCCTGGTTTAAAGTCTTTTTTTAGGTGATATACACTAAAGAAAAAATACTTATTAATATTATATTCCATCTCTGCCAATAAATGTTCCACACTGGTCCTTTAAGTAAAAGATGTGAGTACGTCTTTAAACTCTAAACCTCAGAATGTGTGTGCATGGCTCTGTGACGTATATGTGTGTGTTTGCGTGTCGTCTCGGTGTCACTTCATTCTCTCCGCTGTGCAGCGAGGAGGTCCGTGTCTAAATTCATGAGGACCTGAGAGAAGCAGCTCGCTTCACCGCGGCGGCTAAATCTCTTTACACCCTCCGGACCCGAAGCCATTTTCCTCCGCTGCTGTTCGGGGAAGATGAATAACTCGGATCTGCAGCCTTCAACCGCCGAACAAAAGAGTTTGTTCCAATGTGAATGTAGACTTAAAGCGTGGCGCTGAAGCGGCGGTTAGAGGACGTGATGTGACTGAGGCGATGGCAGCGCTGCAGGCGAGACGGTTGATACGTGTTCTCATTACCTTTTACCTGCTGTGTGTTTGTCTTCTCACTTCTGGCTGCTAAAAAACTTGTTTTCCTCTATTTGTTTTCTGATAGATTCAACACTAACGATGGATTTATACGTCTGTGTGAGGCGGTCGTTGCCTCTGGCTTAGTTTATAGATCAGTGTCAGATTTCACCTGTTGATAGTACCAACGCGACACTAGACGGATGTGTCTTTAACTATATAAATAACCACGACTGTGTTCACAGTGTTTCACTTGCCTCTGGCGAGCAGATGGTTTGCAGCGTAAATGGATTTTCTAGATCATCAAATCCGTCTGGTGTTACTGAAAAGTGAAACATTACTGAGCTTTTCTTTAACACTTTATGTTTAAGTTCTCCAGTGGAGTCTTCACAGGTCCTCTTGGTTCCTAATAACCAAGATCCGAGTCGGGTTGGGTCTCAAGTCTCCCCAGGTGTGTGTCAGTACGTCTAATCTAAGTGGACTGTTTATTACCTGTGAAGTGCAGGAGAAATCACAAATACTACTGCATTCTGGATCGAATTATCCTCGGACGTATTTCAGACCTGGTCTATCCTTTGATTCCATGATGCATGCACGTTGGGTTCAGATAATAGTTTACACTACGCGATTTTAGCCCCGATTCTCCGCTCGCCAACAAAAGCCCCAGATCAGAAGAAAATCGGCGCTCGCTCCCTAGAGTGACGACCGCCATGTGTGAATCATCAAAGACGCGATCTGAGAGATGCACCGATGCACCCGAGATGGCGGTAATGACAGCAGCGACGACCTAAAGCCAACGAGAGCGCAAATATCAGGGGAAGGAGTCGTAACACCTGCAACAGAACATCAGCAAGCACGGCTATTCTTGGCAGCAAGCACGGCAAATCAGCGCACAAACAACTTGGATCGGCAGCTTCTTGTAGACATCCATTTTTAGAGGAAATGACTCCTGTCTCGCATCTTTTCCTGTATTACTTCTCGCGCGTGTTTAGGTAACTAAACGTAGTTTGGAAACCAGACAGATATTGAGTGAAATGTCTTGTGATGTGTGACCCTCCTGTCATCACTCGTGTAATGTGCAAACCACAACAACTTCAAGATACCTCATTATAAGACAGACAATCGTGTAATGTGATCAGTGCAGCAATCTGACAACTTTGAAAGCCACGTGTATCCTGCCAAAGTGTGTAATAGACCAGCCAGTCCAGCAGAGGACAGCGTGTCAGTGGCCTGAATATTACACACATGTATGAAGATGTAGTACCAGCAGGGGGCAACAAAAACACTTACTTAGGTTCAGGCAAGAAAAACACACATTTAGAGCATCAAAAACCTCACGGTTGGGCCTAAAATAAGTGGGTAAAATACGTACGGAATTAACATAACACAACTACAGAAAAGGTTGAAAAGTCCTGTGTTTGTTGGACCCATCCACCTCCCCTCCCACCCGCCTTTCTCTCTTTTTATTCTACGTCACTACAGTAGCTCTGAGCGTAGCATATTCACGTGGATGCGTTTACATTATCGTGTCATTCAGACGCCTTTTTCGTGCGACCTGTCTGACTAATGTAGGTGCCATAAGTTTTCTACGGGCCTGTTACTAACAGCTCTTATGTTCTCCATAACCATCACCTGATAATGTAATTACCCTTTTGAGGATGTGCATGTCAGCTCTGGTGTAGTAGCTATGAAGGCTTCCTTCAATGACTCCTTATGCAGAGGTTTTAATCCAGCTTCAGATCATTCAGATAAAAAACAAGCGATTGATGGCAACTGTGTAAAAATGTAATTTTTTTGGCAATTTTGGGATCCAAAATGAGTCCAGAGATTGAACAAACTGCTCCAAATACGTGACTCAGTACAAAAGCATCTAAAATCATCCTCAAAATCATCAAGAAATGAGTGTCAGCACAAAAGTTTTCAAAATAACACAAGTATGACGTACACAGACTGTCCTGTAAGTCACTCAGGATATATTCCTTTCATTTAAAGGCATATTCTGAAAAAATCTGGGCCTTTGGGATAAAAAAAAACAAAAAAACAAACTTTCCCTCCTTCTGTAGTAGAGCAGCTTTCTTGAAAGTGTCTTTTTCACACTTTGCTAATGTGCTTAGCGCTCTGCCTGGCTGCCATTAGTGGAATTATGCTCACACAGCGGGTGTTAAACATTGTTTGGTGCTTCAGTTAATCAGCTTGCGAGAGAGCCACCGTATGGGCTGAAATAACAGGAAGCAAGTCAGAGAAAACAACAAAAAGCTATTTTTAGTATCGATCAATATGTTAAGACGGTATATTGAGAAGATGATTGATCTGAGGTCATGTGTGCTGTCAGATATGTATGTTTACGTGTGTCATGATGCATAAAGTTTAACTGCAACAGAAACTACTGGAAGCATTTATTACTGAGTGTTAAATGTTGGGCTTAGATTTATATATTTGATTTATAATATTTTGTTATTGGAGACTAATTATCAAACACAGCCCTGATTCATTTAACAATTAGAAATCCAGGAAAAAGTCACAGAGGACATGATGCCATATATCAGCACAAACTCTCTCCCACACATCTGGTGCACACAGATTAATGAAAACTGTCCCACAGCTGGCATCAAACATCTGGTCAGATCTGTAATCCTGTTTACTTATTTTATGATCACATAATTCCTAATTCCAATCACAATTTTGACTATTTTATTTAGACAAAGTTCTTGTGTGGCTGCCGGTGTTTACTGTAGGTATTCAACATTTGGGAAAGTTGGCGAACTTTCTTTAGTGGGAAAAATCAGCGTGAAGCGAGTTCTCAGCTTACCGTAGGTGAGCACGTAGAGCGGCTTGCCGTTGGTGTCCATGGTGGTGAGGCAGGGGGCCTTCGGAGAGATGGTGCCCCACCTCTGCAGGGCCGCCTCCAGAGACGGGGGCCAGTTGGTCACCACGCCCAGCTGCTCGCCCCGCATGGCCACCATCTGGGCCCCCTCCGCCTTGGGCTGGTTGGGGTCCGGCTGCTGGACTGGAGGAGGATAACAGAAGAGATTGAAATACCATTATGATACAGACTGTTGTTGCTGTATCGCAGAGAAATGCTCATTGGAAGGAATCAAGCTTTTAATCAATCAAAATACCGGGTTGATAACAAGCTCAGTCTGTCCAACATTTGCTATTCATGCTTTAAATTATGAATTATCTTCTGGGCTTTTGATGCTGGAAACAAAAAGAAATATGCATCAGTTAGTTTCTGTCTTTGTCGCAGCAGATATTAGAGAATAAAGGCTCAAGTTATTGAGCTGTGTGGATTGTTGTGCAGCTTCTCAACTGTTTTTCAGTGTATTATCTTGAACATTTCAACTAAAGACTGTATATAAAGATGGACGACGCATCTCCACTTCCTCCCACTGTACAGAGGTGAAGCCAAAACGTCCCGGATACGGGAGCTGCCATCTTGAGATTTTGAGAGTCGGTAGCAGAGGCGGATTTATGAGCTATACTGCAGCGGATTTATGAGCTATACTGCAGCCAGCCACCAGGGGGCGATACGGATGTTTTGGCTTCACTTTTGGGGAGCTGTCGTGTCGGCCATCTTTATACACAGTCAATGGTCTCAACTATTTGACACCACTTTAAAATAACCATAATTTATAAATGGTAAATTGATAGTGAATTAAACTTAGTTAATAGTTATTTTACTGTTAACAAACAACATAATTAATAAAGTTTACTAATTATTAGTAATGCTATAATTTATGTTATTTTAACCGTTTATTGTTGGACACATTTTATATATATATATATATATATATATATATATATACTGATTATAATACCTTGTTAAATGGTTAATAAATACTCTGTAAAGCATCTATAAACATTATTTAGATAAATACTTAATACTTTGTTAATGGTTAATAATTGGTTTCTGGTCCATCTATCTATATAGTGTTTATAGATGTTTTACAAACAATTTCTTAAAAGTTTAGAAATCATTTAGTAATCACTAACTAATACTTTATATAGTGTATAAAATATTATGTGTGCAACAATAAACTGTTAATAAATACTTTATTAACAGTTTAGTGTTGCACACATAATATTTTATTTCTCTCTCTTATCAGCTATGATACAATATATAATTTGTAAACTAATTATTTCATATCAACAAACTAATGATTAAATAATAATTATAACATTATTAATTATCATTGTTTGTTAACAGTAAAGTATTAAAGTTTTATTAACAATCAATTTACCATTTATAAATGATGGTTATTATAAAGTGTTACTAACTATATTTTCAAATTAAAGGGAGTGAAGTTATTACCTTCCAGAAGCTCCTCAAAGTCGTCGACAAAAAACTCTCTTAGCGGCGGCCGTTTGGGTCTCTTCAGCGTGTTGACGAGCTGCTGAATTTTGGCTGAAACTCTGCTGCTGACTGGAACACCTGCAGAGGACCAACACACACACACACACACACACACACACACATTAACGCATGTCCTCGACTAAACTCCTAGTTGTGCTCTGACAGGTGTTGAAGCAGTCGTTTCCCTGAGTGCCTTCATCTCTGATAAAACATCCACAAGTTTTAAATCTACATTAAAGTGGCACGTCTTTTTTCCTCGAGTGAGCAATCAACGGAGCCGTCGCTGAACACGACGCTCTGTGATGGCAGAGATGAAAACGGCATGCGAGATGAGGTACAAATTGCTCTTTCATTAAGGCTGATTTTAAAACCAACTGTGACCGTGAGAGTGGAGCTTTAACCTCTTAAAAACTTGTATATTTTCATTTAAAACGCCTAAAATATCAACCCAAAACGAATCAGGACTTGCTCCTCAACCATAAGGCTTATATGCATATATTTAGTCTCCTTTGAAAGGTAAGAAGCTCAGGAATATGAATCAATTGTAAGTAAATTAAACTATATTATCACGGAGATTACAATGGAGATGCAATAAAGGAAAAAATAAGATTTGTGACGGAAGATCTGGAGGCAAATAGATGTTTTGGCAGCTGGGTGAGCCAAAGACATAACTGATAGTTGGCAAAATGACCATGAAGAAGTGGGTGTACTGGCAGGTAGTTTATATCTCTGGGTGGAACAACCAGGTGTTCATTCTTGTCCCTCAATCCTCTGGTGAACTTCCTGTTTCAGTCTCCATCAAGCCGTGGTGAAGAGATCTTCTCTCTATTGCATTTTACAATATTTCTGGCTGTGACTCTCTTTATCCGATCAAAAATAAAATATATTTTACAAGCAAGAACTGAGTGTTAATTTGATTAACAATAGTTTTATAGGTCAGTAATAGTAGTGAAATGCCTCCAAACAAAATAATTCTTCCCACACAGTGAATCAAAGGTTAAATCCTTAAAAAATCTAAAAGTCTAAATCTCTGAAAACAAAAAGACACAAGAGCCGCTGTGAGCAACATAATACAAAGATGGTGAAATCCTCTCAGCTTTCCTCTTTCATACGACCAAACATCCCGATGAGCTCCCATCTGTAAACTCTGGCACCTGATCTGTCAAGCTGCTCCGCCCTGAGCTGCGTTCAACATCTCCATCCACGTCGGCAGCGATCACAGCGTCTGATGAACAACTCCGTCTGCTGCGGCTTCACGTCCCTCCAGAGACGGAGTTATGAAACTATGAACCGGCAAACTGACGTCTTACAGAAATATCTACACTGAACCATCATGATTTTTTTTCATGATAAGGGTTGATGTCACATTTTGGATGCTCTGATTTGTTGTTTTGTTGAGAAGATTTCATCACAAAGTGAACATGAATATCGTGATATGTGACCTTTTTTCCTTTCATAATAACTATAAACTTTTTTTATAGACCATTTCATATTTGGATGCAATATAATGTGCATCACAAGAGACTTTAAATAAAATATAAGACATGGAAACAACAAAAACCGAATCAAAACCGAGTATATGTCTGGACCATGTTTGTGAATTTGTGGCTAAATTGTTATACAAATAGTTGGTGGTTATGTCTGTAATGTTAAATCCATTAATGGAACATGTCCACAGGCTCAGTTTTTTCCACGCTTCCCATTCGTTGTCTATGTAAGCAGCCGTGCAATGCATTCTGGTAGCGTGGCGTCGCGATTCGAGAGACGGACCGTCACGTTGGCCGCTCCTCATTTGCATAAAGTTGAGGTCCAGGCTACTTTATGCAAATCAGGGGCGTCCGACACGACTCGCCACATCTGGAAACTCCCGAAAAACTTTTAAACTAACCGTTGTCGATCCAAAACAAAGAAAGATTTAGCAACTGCACGGCTATAAAATGTTTTCAGAAACACATTTCGGTGAACTGTTTCCGGGAGAAGAAAGCAAGTTGGTAAAGATGTTTTCTTTTAATACTTTACTTCACGTGACCCAAAAAACTGCAAAACGTTTTCTAAGCTTGAACAACGTCCTTCACGTGAAACAAAAGAAGACACATTAATACTGTATCAGAGCAGCTGGAGGTCCGTCTACTTTAAAAAGCACCCGAGTGACTCTTTCTCCCAGTCAGACTATTAAATGTGTTCCCCCAGATTAAAAACACTCGACACGTGGATGTGCTGGTGAATCCTCATCACACGTCAGACCACGGAGTCGGACCGGATGCTGCTGAACACACACAGCAGCCGGTCCACAATACGTTCACACATGACTCACACATCCTCCAATCAGCAGCTCAGCGGAGGTCACAATCAGGGAAGAATGAAACTTAAATAAAAAGGAAGTGAGTTGTATTTAGAGTGAATAATCAGCCTTGCAGAACATAAGAAAGTCCGGATATTTAACAAGACCTGATTTTCTTGTTTTTAGCTTCACATCTCTCGGTTTCATCTGAAGATGATATGAAGCTGTGATGCAGATCTACCCAAAGGTCAAAGGTCACGTGTTCTCATATTCAATGTGTCGTTGAATTTCTTAATCAACATAAAACAAAAACTACTTCAAGTTTATGATATTAAATCTTCCCAACTACTGCTGTTTATACTTATAGTTCGATTCGGTGCATTAACCCATTCGTGCGAAAAGACTTTATTTAGTATGATAAGGAAAACAGCCACAACATCTGTTCTGATTGGTCAAAAGTCAGACATACTTTGGACAAATATCTAATAGTAAATCATTGAAATTTTTAGATCACATGACAAAATCACACATAGTAGTCAAATCAGGATTTTTGAAAAATGAGGTAAAACGTGAACATTGTGTTTATTCAATGTTTTCCATATGATTTTTATTTATTAGATATAGCAGTATAGATATAGGCAAACGTGCTAAGCACCTGCTGCTTTTTTATATTTAGGAATTGCTCACGTTTGTATTTGTCACCCACAAAAGTCAGATTTTGTGTTAATGCCATAAACTCAGATCCATGTTATATTGATTTAAACTTGAAAAACTGTCAACTAAGCTACAAATGTGTAAATATTGTCACCATTAGATAAGTGAACTTAAGTTTCAAGGCATGAAAAAGGTCGTACAGGAAGATAATGAATGAATGAAATGTTACTATGATTATTTCGGCCACCCTCTAAACTCTCCTCCCCAGATCATAACTCACCGTCTCCGGTCTCCATCAGCTCGGCGTTGCCGTACTTGGGCGTCTGCCTCTGGGCCGCGGTGCCGGGAGCTCTCTCCACCTGGATCCCGTCGGCGGAGGTGTTGTTGGTGTAGCCGGTGACATCTGGAGGGGCAGAGTGGTTCTCTGGGATGTGAGAAAACGGGGGGGATCGAGGAGGGAAGGAAGGCCTGGTTAGTTCCCCCACACCCCCACACATCCTGCTGTTAAAACATTTTTAACGGGGACTCTTACAATCAGGACCAGTCAGACAGCGTAGATACATGACAGTTCGGTGTTAATTATGAAGTTAGTCCCACTGTTGTAATACAGAATAAGAATAATAAGGACTTTAAACCATGAGTTAGATTAGAACACAACTTTAAATGTGCTAACTTCCGCTAAAATTGCAGTTCTAAACACGGTAAACAAGGTAAAAATGTAAAAATTTAAAGTTAAAGCAGAAGCACTAAAAGTAGTTGAAGTGTCAGTTGAAGTGTAAGGCCCTGAAATGAGCAGATGTGTAAGTGATGAAAGCAGTTGATGTGTCAGTTGAACTGACAGTTAAATAATGTTAGGCCCTGATCAGACAGAGTGTGTTTTAGCAGCCTTGGGAGGCTTTTTGTAATTGTTTTCGATGAGAGTGAAGCGTTTTTGCGCGCTGCTTTTGCGTTGCGTCGTGTTTTTATTTTACAGGACCCCCCCGAAAAAAATTCAACTCAGAGCAGATGTCATTAGCAGGTTTTTTTCTCATTGTGGTGTCTTTTGCAGGATACCTGGAGCTATATGACTTTACCTACCGCAGTTAACAGTGATCTGAAGAGAAAACAGCAGGAGGCATATTAGTGCTGAGATTCTGGGAAAGTTGTTTTCATTCATTTAAACTGTACAATTAACTATTAGGTAGCGTACAGTTCATGGTTTGTATCAAGGTAATGTTAGCACTTATTTGGTGGTTGCCTAGCAACAATTTAAAAAAAAGATGCAGCACACTACAAAAAAACGCTCCGTCTGATCGGGCAACAAAAAATCCACCTGCAAAACGTGCTCTGTGTGATCGGGGCCGACGTGCTGAAAGCAGTTGAGGTGTCAGGTCATGTGAGAGTCACTTTAACTGTTAAAGTGCATGTGCTGAAAACATCTGAAGTGCCAGTTAAACAGTAAGTGTTGAAATAAAGAAGATTATGAGCTTCAGCGAGCTGTACTCTGGTAAACATGACTTGTAGGTAAAGTTTAAGACAAACTCTTCAGTAAACTAGTCTGAGGACAAAAACCATGTGAATCATTGTGATAATATATGAACGAATGAATGAATGAATGAATGAATGAATGTAAACTGAGCTCAGTGACCTCAAAAGAAAACTGATTCCTATTAAATCTAAAGTTGGATGAAACTTTTGATAATTGTGTCCAACATGTGTGAGAAAAGAACAAAAACATAACAGAAAAAGAATCAAGCTCATAACTTGCAGCAATTAAAGCGACTTCAAGATAAAGTTAGATATTCTCAGACTTATAAATAATGAACGCTACACTCTCTAATGGACTCTCTATCTATCAAACTACAGGCAGAATTTAGAAACTAATCGCTGAGCTAAAACACACTGTGAGGAGGTTTGGATGATCTCTCATTGACTTCCTGCAAAGAAACCTTCAGGGAAATTATGTTTGGGGCTTGTTGATCTGACACACTTCACAAATATAGAGAGAAAATCCACCAGAACCAGCACCACGACTCACAAAATACCCAACACCACAACTACGCCCGAAGAAAAAAAAGACTCCATTTCAACGCCCACACCATAACATTCACTTTTTAAGTCGTTTCTCCCCCCGTATTTTGTGCTACATTTAGATTGTGTTTCAGCCTATCTGGTGCGCCTGATGTTTCAAAGCACCCACCATGCCTCAAACATTTTTTCACATTTACCTCTTTCAAGAGGCTCAGCTGCTGTTCGACAACATCAAACGGTGTTTACTGTTCTGCCTGAGGGAATCTTTACTTTGAGTGGTCGGAGCATGAAATGATGCAGGGAGGAAGATGTGTGTTGAATCTAAAAAAAGGGGATGCATGTTGGTGCAGCCTGCGGTGTCGTTCACTGTCCCTTTGCATTCAGTCTGAGTCTCAATCAATTCAATTCAATTCAATGGAACATGTTAGCATTAGAGCTGTCAATGTTAACGCTATAATAACACGTTAACGCAAATTCGTTTTAACGCTACTAATTTCTTTAACGCATTAACGCAACTTGCGAATTGTAGGTTGTAGCGGCTCAGTTTTAAAGCTACAATGAAGATACTGGTATGATATGTGACTAGAGAACCTAAAGAATCCATTGGTACCATCTATGAATAAGGAGGTTAAATAACGCTCCAAACTTACGCTAAATGTTGGCGAGGAAAAAATCTGTCATGGCCATTTTTCCAAAGGGGTCTCCTTGACCTCTGACCTCAAGATATGTGAATGAAAATGGGTTCTATGGGTACCCACGAGTCTCCCCTTTACAGACATGCCCACTTTTTGATAATCACATGCAGTTTGGGGCAAGTCATAGTCAAGTCAGCACACTGACACACTGACAGCTGTTGTTGCCTGTTGGGCTGCAGTTTGCCATGTTATGATTTGAGCATATTGTTTTATGCTAAATGCAGTACCTGTGAGGGTTTCTGGACAATATCTGTCATTGTTTTGTGTTGTTAATTGACTTGAGGTGTCTGACAACAAAAATGCCTTGTGCAGTTTTCAAAAATGTTGCATGATTTTGCTTTTTTTTTTGTTTAAGAAGAAGTAAAACGTAGTCAACAAAAAATGGTCAAAGATAGTTGTTTGTAAACTCGAAACTATTCAAAGATTTCTCCTTACAGAAACTGCAATAACCACATCTTTTGTTTGTCCAAATTGTCTATTTTCCTGAACCATTCAGATTTGAAGACACCATTAGTGTCTTGCTAATTTCAGCAGAGTGGGAGCTTGAAATCATCAGGTATTCAAACAATAGTCTGGTAACACAGTGCACTGCACTGTAAAATATGCATGAAGTAAAATATGCATGATAATCAAGCACAACTTTCAAAGATGAGATAAAGAAAGGTCAATCAAAGACGAGATGAACCTCATTACGTGGCCACGTATAAATATGTATGCATTTATGTATAAACGAATGAGTGCACGGTGTTTACGACAAAGATAAAACCAATTTACTGAAGAAATGTTCATTTCAGAGAAACACTTGAGTGCATTGGAAATCAAGCGTGGAGCCTGTTTTCTTCATGCTGCTTCTAAAACCACCGAGAAATGGATGCTGAGAGAGGTCGCCACTTTAGAGGACTTAAACGAGGAACCTTCGCCTCCCGCGCTCCCTGCTTAAGTCAAGGACCAGAAGTTAAAGGGGATCAAACTACTTCAGCCCACAGCGCTTCACAGCATGACGGCTCCCGCAGTGAAAAGGCAGCAGAGCAAGTTACACTTGAATGCTTTTATTTTGAAGGGCTGCTCATGTATACAAAGAAACCACTCCGTCTTCAGGCTGTCACTGAATCCACTAATGATGATTTTTTTTTAAATCGTTTTTCAAGTTCTAGTTTTTTGTCTTCGCTATTTACGTACAATGGGGGCAAAATATTAAAAACACCATCACTAGCTATGACCTAAATGCTAAAACATATGATTAAATGAACACCTCTACATCACTAGCCGTGTTTCCATTCAACTGTCAAGCAAATTTTAAGTGAACTTTTGAAATGTCGCAAAAACAGAAATGTGAATTAGGTGCGTTTCCATCAGCTGGCTTGGAGAAAATAAACTCGGCTAAAGCGTAGTTTGGTCAGAAGTTGGCGCTATAGGCTACGCATGGCTGTAATCTACCAGTAAACAGAGTAGAAGAAGAAGTAAAGGTTGCGAACCAGAAACAAAACAAGTCTGCTTGGTCATCTAACCATCTACGAGAGACAAATGAAGAGAGGTCTTCAGGAATATGTTTCAATAGATCGTTCATATCAGTTAGTATATAGTGTCCACATACTTTGGGTCATATAGTGTATTATGAAAACATACTGCGTGCTTTGAATCGTCTGCTAGTAATACTCTTTAAATGTACTCTGACTGCTCTCCACTCGTACAAACACAACTGAACTGAATTAAACATGTTGTTCAGTATTCAAAGACACAAAACCTACAAACTGCCAGCGATAGAACAAAGATGTGTTTTTGCTCTCATCTCTCAGTCTCCCTCTTACTTAATATTTCATCATCGCTGGTTCTCTCTGGGAGAAATATATACAGGACATGGTAAAAGGACTGCTTTTATATAGCGCTTTACTGGTAAGCAGGAGCAATAAACATTCACACGCACACTCACAATCAGCAGTTTGTGGTTCAGTATCTGGCCCAAGGACACTTGGACATGTAAACTGCAGGGGATCGAACCACCGACCTTCTAGTTATTGAACCGCTCTATCTCCTGAGCCAAGTCCGCCCCATATATACCTCCACACAATACTTACTTTGTGCTGTATATTGAGCTGCTAATTCAACCTTAATTAACACTATAAAGAAGTCTTTTAAGCCAAATTCACATTATAAAAGGCTACTTTAAATTGCCTTTACTAGACTTCAGCTAGTGTTATTGTCTCTGTTGAATATAGCAGCCTATATAGAACCCTTTTATGTTAACATGATGATGTATTTTGTGGGCGGAGCGTTAAGTGGAGGCAGAATAATTCTCTGAACACGTTAGTTGACGCTGGCTAGCAAGTTTTGTTGGCTTGTTTTTTCAACAATGGCTGAAGAAAATACTGGTTTCTCTCAATATTTACTGTCACTCACTCTCCAGGATCACCAGTGTTAGTAGAGAAAGTTACCATTAACCAATGGGACCAGATTAGCCGACCCCTACGCCTCTGGAAACTACTTCAGGAGGAGGAGACGGTTGGCTAACGTTAGTCAGCTAGATAGCTTGTCCGGAGACTGACAAGCTAGCTATCTAACGCCTGCTCTCCTTCTGGTGAAGTCGTCTCCTTGCGGCGAGGAGTGAGGCGGAGACTGTAGCTCGCTAGAGCCTCGAATCACAGTTTGTTATCTCAAATGTATCTGATATCTGGATTCTGGCAACCAACAACACAGCAAGATGACATTTTAGATGTGTAACTTTAGCCCACTGCTCGTGTTAGCCTCCAGTCTTTCCTTTGTTTATCCTCCAGCCAACACCGTGACGTCATCATGACGTCGACACAAAAAGGGTCTATGACTTGGTGTCTAAGTTCTGTGGCTTCATTTCCTCCATTACTGTTTGATATCTGCATCTTTTTGTGCCAATTGTAACATACCAACAGATGGAAAAGTTTGTTCTCTTCTATTCATGTCATGTCTCTTCCATCCAGTCATGCCAATAACGCTGACTAAGACTGAACTGAACATGTTTTGAAAGGCTTGACAAAGAGTTAGAAAAAGAGAGTGGAAGGATGAAGAAACAAGGGGGGAGACAAAAAGAGAGAGAAATGATTCCCAGCAAAGCACCACAGAGCCAACGCCAGCGAGACCAAACAGAATTCTTTATCCAGACACGGACTGCATATCAATACTGCAGCGCACAGCACAGGCATGCTAATTACTGTAGCACGCCGTACGCTCTGTCTCTGCAACATCTGGGCTGTCTGTTTGAGCTACACCGAGCTAGACATGCACTCTATGAAGTCGCATGTTGTTTATCTATCTGAATGTGTGTGTGTGTGTGACATGCATGAGTATCCAGTGACCTCATCAGAATGTATTTATGATGATGTGTGACGGCGAGGAATATCAGCCCCGGCTGAGGAGGAGGAGGATGATGATGAATGCCTCCTTCGCCGCTGGAATACCAATCAGGCCAAGTGAAGGAGGCTGATTCAGGGACACTTCCATCTCCTTCCATCTCCCCCCCGCATGAGTCAAGGAGGGTTTAAAGGTGGTTTGATGGTTAAAGATACTGTGGCCGCATGTTGAAATGTCTTTATCACATCCCTTAACTCTTGTTGAAGCGTTTCTGTGGATAAGTGAGTCCGTAAATCAAGACAAGCACGTAAATAGTGACTGAAATCTGCAGAAAAAAGGTCAGCATTTAAGTAGATATGTAGTTGTTAGTGTGACGGTGCAGGGAGAGGGTGGTGGTCGGGTTAAAGGCCCTGATGCACCAAAGTTTTTGCGGTGTGTCCCGCATCGTCGGCTCTAGTCTGGCTGTTTCGGAGGCTTTATCATGTTGAATCGACGGCAGAGCTCGTTGGTGAAAGGAATCACTCTGATTGAATGTTCAGCTTTAGCGAATCAGTGCACGAGAAGAGAAACGGAAGTGAGGAAAGGAAGCCAACGAGTGAAGTCAAAAGGAGAAACACAGAAGGCTCTGTGGACTGTGGATATACAGCTTATATATCAGCCGTCCTTGGTCTTTCCCTTTTTGAATGACGAATACAGACTAACGCCACCTGCTGGTGTGGAGAGTTATTTCCTCTCACGCAGGCGCAGACCGTACGCGCTAACTGGCCGTCGGCTGAAGTCTTTGCGGTGTGTTCGAGTGCAATTTTTTGGCCAAGAAAAAGGCGACGTGAGGCGACTCAACTGGTGGCCTTCGTCGCCGCTAGTTCTTTGATATCTGGTTGGTGTGTCTGAGCCTTTTACAGTATATAAAGCACTTTGGATTGCCTTGTTGATGAACGAACCATACTAATAAAAATACCTTGTAAACTAAATCTGATTTTATCCAAACTGCACTTCAAGTGAAAGAAGGCAGGATTTATAAAAGTCAAAGAGAGCTCATGTAGGAAGAAACTCTCGATCCATTCTGCATCTCATGACGTCCCTGCAGCGAAAACCTCAGCGTTACGAGACACCTGATGAACAGCATCCAGGAAGCTGCTGAAGTGTTATTCCTCAGAGACCAGAGAGCGATCCCCTGACAGATATACAGCAGCGACAGGGAGGCTAAGCTGCTCTGCAATCCCAACACTGCAGCCTTAATTACATTGAATGTGGGAACGCTTCCAGAACGGTGTTAATGCATTCAGGGTATATATGGTTTTTTTTCTGACAGTGATGAATGGCTGATTAAAAGGTCGAGTATTCAGCCTTTTCTTTAACTGTACGCTCAGTGCGGATCGCTTTGTATTCTCAACGGAGGGAGCCACTTCAGTAAATGAGAGAGTCAGCTGCTTGCTGCCTTTTCACATGCCAAGCAGCGAGTTGGCTGATGGAGTCTTCAGGTTGAACCTCTTGTGCACAGTGAGTCTATATTATTCAAGTTTCATACAAGTCTGTTAATGAGGACCTTTCTGAACAAAAGCAGGTGTAACATTCTGTGATGCAGCATTTTAAGAATACTGCGTTAAACAGAAAAGAAACACAAAACTAAAAAGAGGACGCAGGCAGACGGCCTACATTCCTCCACCATCTGCTTTCTGACTCACATGAAAAGCCGTTTTGAAAGCAGATTGCCTCTGGCTGAGCAAACAACTAAAAAAAACATGCTGCATAATTAGTCAAATCAATAAAACAGAGTAACCTTGAAAAGAGGGAAGACTCATTCATACAAGCTGCTATCTAGCCCCTTTAAAAGCATTGTTGATTCTCCTCATCAACAACAATTCACAGTCTGAATGCACCAGCTTTTTGTGTTTCAATCCACACAAAAACGCATTACTTTCATGCAACGCTCAATGCTAGCGAGGTTAGCATTGATATATTTTCAACACTGCTAAGCACAAATTTAATTAGCAGGGAACAACCAACGAGGGGCAAAACTCGAACAGCAAGCATATGACGGAGGACACTGGGGGGGGGGAAAGAGTCACTGAAACTTATGAGGGGGAAAATTCAGCATCCCTGCCGTGAGCCGAGGGATGGCAGGAGACTGACCCTGCTTCTTCTCTCTGCCAGCCATGCTCCGATCTCAACTTACCGGAGCGTCGTGGCCCAGAGTTTCCATTCTCTACCGTGCCAGCTGGCACTGCCCGCCTCCTCCTCCTCAAGGAGAGGTGGGTTAAAAGGCCTGCATGTGAGGAACAAGAAGGGAGGGGGATCTTGAAAAGTGGTGTCAAGTCGTGGGTCATTCAGGAACCTCACTTTAACAGCGCTGGACTCTTTAACACAGCGTTATAAATCCAGACAAATCTACCTTAAAATACACATCAGTCTTGTTAAACTGGGCACTATTAAACTTTATCATGCTATAGAAAAAAAATATATACATACATATTTACAAGTCAGTGCTTGTTTCTTGAAATAAAAGGCAGATAGTTACCAGCTAACCTTTTTTGTTTTAGCATTTACAGTTTGTACAAAGGTTTGTTTTGTATTTATGGTTGTGTTTGTGCTTCCTTCTTGTCTCTGGTGTTTCTTGAAAAAGACATTTTATGGGACTTTTATGTGATTAAAAATAGAAAAAGAAGGAAGCAAAGAAAAAGTAAAAGTTATAAGATTGAATAATCTCACCTCATTTTCAGGTTCCTCAAATAACTTTACTTGACTAGAGAAAGTAACTTTGTGTACTTTACCAGTTCATTCACATGTTTTTTTTTTCACAATACAGAATAGCATGCTGTTATACTGTATAGCTAGTTCTTTTTGTGAAAAGACAATCTATACCTGACATTTAAATTAAATCAATCATTACTATGCGAAGGGACAACGTAGAATCTGTGTTTGTGTTTATTTTAGAGCTCTCAGGTGCTTGAGATTAGAAATATTTCAACTTTAAAAGAGCACCATGTGTCTCTAAAGGGTTTTCAATAATCACATAGCAACAGCAGCACAAACAAGCACTTAGTGGCGTTATCTGAAACAAAAGAGCCACCCAGTGATACAGACACAGTGCGCTCTATTGAACCTAAACTCAGCCAAAAGTCGACCAGAACAACCAGATCGTCCACAACGATCCCGTAAAAGGGATGAAAGGAGTGACGGCGGATCGGGGAGAAGGAACAGAAAGTTATCTGCACGAGCAGGCCGAGCCGCTCTGATAAGAGCTGGATGAAAAACGAGGCTGTACGCAAAACGATCTCTCTGAAGTATTAACACACACACACACTGGAAAACACTGGAGACCTGCTGCTTTGGCCTCGGACAAGGAAATGAGAAACAGAGCTGTAGCTCACACGTGTGCACAACGAAAGGATTTCCTCTGTGATAAACAAGAAGAAAAGACTCAGTGAAACGTTTACGACAATTGAAAAATGTACAACAATGATGTGATGTAATGGAAATTTGTAACTGTCACAGTTTGTTATAAAAACATCTAGAAACCGAACTATAAACTACAACCAAAGAGGAGTCTGGACATAAGACTGAATGTACACAAAAAAGCAAACAAAATCTACCAAATCAAAACAATCATCGACATCAGACTGCATGATATGTTTGTCTCTAGAGTTCAACTGGACAGCGCTGGCTCTTTACTACACTTGTGAATTTTGTTTGACACACAACAGCGCCGTAAAACAGTCTCAAAAGGATCCACAGGAATCCGTTGAGATTCACAAATACATTGGAGTTTGCATGTTCTCCCCGTGTTCTCCGGGTTCTCCGGTTTCCTCCCACAGTCCAAAGACATGCAGGTTAAATGTTGACAGTCTCAAAAGAATCCACACAAGTAGGTGGAGGTTCACAAATATATTTCCTTTGAAAAATGTAGTTTATGTAGACTTTGTTGATTTGCAAAATTATGTTTTAAATTGATATTGATATTTTATACTTGTTTTATTCTATTTTAGCTTGTTTTAATTTAATTCTCTTGGCTGTTTACTGGCTGTTTTTAATTGTATTTGAATGTTATTTTTTGATGTGTTCCTTTTGCACTTTGTCTCGATGCTTTGATGTTTTGTGTAAAGCACTGTGATTTGCCTTGCTGCTGTAATGTGCTATCTAAATAACCTTGCCTTTGGGCTAGACTGAGTGCTGTTCTGCAGAGGCCCACATGCTTTGAGCAGCTGCTCCTTTGGAAACATCTTTTCTGACTTTGCTAATTTGAGACTGCGGGGAACAGGTGACACAGGAAATCAGTGGAAACAAACAAACTAGCGAACCAGCAGCGCTGCACAGTTCCTCTCCCGTCACATCTGAGCTGTGGAGGAGCTGAATGCTGGCTGGGTGAAGCTGGCGGGGGGGGATCTCTCTCTGTGTCTGTCCGTGCATTATCTTCAGAGCTGGATACCAGCATGAAAACAATTTAGCATTTAGTCACGACGTTACCTCAGCTAACAGCGGGAGAAGCAGTGGGAAAGGAACTTCCACCCTGCTGTAGTGATGCTGCCCTTTCAGCTATGCAGGAGTGTGGTGAGGAGTTCACAATCTGTCCTGTGGTTTCTACGTTTTAATGTTTCTTTGTAGATCCTCCAGGCTGTAGTTTTAAAGGGGAACAGGTTTCGTTCACCTGCGACTTCCCAAACGCCCCATGAACGCCTCTTTTGGTTCTGTAGTTTTTAATAGGCTACCACCCCCTGACGAAGACTCAGATAAAAGTCGCAATTACAAATCCGTCAGTTAGGTTTAGCATAGAACTACACGGTTGGGCTTAAAGCTACTACGTTTGTACAGTGAAAATGAGATTGAACGTTGTGAACACGGGACACGAACAGCGGTCTCCTGGATGAAAGCCTTGTGTTGTTGTTAGTTTTTTTCTATGGGTGAGTGAAAAATGTCTTATTCTTATAGTAACATTATAAATAAGACTATTGTCATGGTTTTATTGTTTCTTCAGGCTTGGTATTGAAAGGTTTGCTATTGTGGCTACTGTAGTTATTCCTGGGTAACATTAAAAAAAAAATATCTCTGTACAGAAATTTAGAATTTTAATTTAGATGATACGACTTAAAAGACTTAATATTGTCCTAATATGTTAATTATTGTAAATTGATGCTATTCAGTGAAAACTGTGTCTCTAAATTTGATGATTGTGAATCTTTTAGTAAAAGTTGAGAACATTATTCTACTTCTTAGGCTTAATAAACCATTAAAAACCCCACTGGTATTATTTCTTCAAACCATGATTGCAACTGACGCATCAGATTTATAAACTTGTATGTGCACTAGATTTATGTGTTTATTATTTATATAAATTTTATTCAATATGTCTTTTCTTTTTTTTTTTTTTACATGTTTTGACATTTCTTTTAAAATTATTTTCATTTTTCTTTATTATTTCAATCATTACTTTGAATGGATCTTATATTTTCATTTACTCATTATTTTTATTATTATTATTGTTATTATGTAGTTAAAGTATATTTGATACAAGGATAGGTTCATTATCAATAATATATCATTACCACATTTTCTTTTTCTATATTTAATTTAATTTAATTTAATTTAATTTAATTTAATTTAATTTTATTTTATTTTATTTTATTTTATTTTATTTTATTTTTCTGGTTTCAATATTTTTTTTAAAAAACAAAAAAATAAATGTTGATACACGTTGTATTGAATTGTAAAATAAGCCTTTCACTAATAAAAAGAAATCTTGAAAAAAAAAAACACCGGATTATCTGAAAAACAGGGCCGATTTTCTTGTCTCAAGAAACGTTGATGTTTTAAAGATACATATTTTGTCACAGGATACTGAACAAAAATATTAAATATTATATATCCATGTCATTTTCAGTCAGAAAAAGTATATGCCAAGCTTTGGTTTCTCATGTTGGTCTGGCAGAAACCAACTGGATGCGAAGAGACAATAAAATGACCAAAAGAGCATCATGACAGATCTGATTCTCGGCTCCTGTAGACCATGAAACATACATGTTTTCAATGGACTTTGGAGTATCAACAATACTGTTGTCATGGAAAATAAAAAAAGAATGACCAAAAAAAGTATGCACTTTACAGAGGAAAGAAAGAAAAGCAGGACTGTGAGGTCCTTAGACTCAATGAGAAAATTAAGTTTCCATAAAAGTAAATAGAAAATCCAAAAAGTAGAGCTGTCTTCATTTCAGACATGCAACACAAAGCAGAGAGAGATAACAAACAGACTAAAGTTAACACAGGAAGTAGAAGCACTGTACACAACAAGCTACGACCCTCCAGATAAACACACGTCACCACCCAACATCCCCAGTTCACACATTTCAACTTCAAACACTGCACAGTGAGCTCACCCACTCACTCACTCACTACTGTATGCTCATCCCTTCTCACACCAACACACACACACAGTCCTCCCAGACAAACACACTTTTATTAGAAACCTCTCAACAGCCAACTAACTTTACCAACAACTAAATAAACTCAAGGATGAGTTCTTTATTTAAAGACCGAACCAGACAGCTTTGAAGTTCCTCGCTTCATGTTTTCGGCCTTGTTGTTCCCAAACTGGGATTCAGGGACCTCCACGGGGTCTTAAGAGGATTCTTCAGCAAAATATGGAATAGTTTAAGTGCACTGTTTATATTCTGTTCTTAAGAAGCTAATATATATATATATATATATATATATATAAAGGACTGATTTAATGGAGGTTTTTTTTGCTCACAACTCACCAAATATACTTTTGGATGATCCCCAATACAAAAACTTTTTTAGGTTTAGGGAACAAGGTCGCCTTGAGCCTTTGGGCTGGTCTCTGCTAAAAGACTGCATTTTGCCAAATCTAGATCTAGATTTCTCAAGAGATGTCTGGACTTTGTGAAATATGTTTGAATGTGGCTGACTACCTCTCTGTTGTTGCTTGAGTTTTCTAAAGTTTGCTGAAAGTAAAAGGGTGTCTCGACTTCGCTAAAAGTATCTAGCTTCGGCCGAGGGTTTTATGAGTTGGCTAAGGGTGTCTGGACTTTGCTAAAGATGTCTGGAGTTTGCTAACGGTGACCTCACACCAAACGACTTTTCAAGCGATTTCACTCTCGCGGACATATTTCCATTTCAGTCCACTTCTTCCTCAACCACTTCTTGTAAATTTCCACGCGGAGCAGGATGTGACATCATCTCTAAAGGAATCTAGTTGTAGTCTTGTAAATAGTGACCCTGTAAAATCCCCAGTCTTTACAAATATTAGTCTGTGACTAAAAACTGTCTTTAGATGTGAGAGGGTGTCAGACTTCAGTCTTTTAAAAGTATTTTCAAAGTCTCCTAGTGTATGGTAGACATTACAGTGTCTTTTGTTTGCTAACGGTGTTTCTGTTCTTTGCTGCAGGTGTTTGTATTTTACTAGAGGGTGTCTGCGCTTAAATTATTTGGAGTTTGCTACGAATGTCTCTGGGTTTTGCTAAAAGAATCTGTATTTTGATGAAGAGTGTTAAGATTTGGCTAAAGGTGGCAGGATTAGGGACACACACACTGTTAAACTCAGTCCTAACTTCTTACCTGTCTTGCGGTGGTGGTGGTGATGATGATGGTGGTGGCGAAGGTGGTGGTGGGCGGAGATGTGGACGTGTTGGGCCAGGACGTCGGCCAGCCTGCCGCCGGCCGCCCCGCTCCCCCCGCTGCGTGTGGAGGAGGAGGAGGAGGAGGCCGTGGAGGAGGTGGTGGTGGTGGAGGAGGTGCCGTGGATGGCCCGGTTTATCCAGCGCTCCATGCTGATGCTCCCCTCCCGGCTGGACGAGGTTCCACCGCCGCCGCCTCCTCCTCCGTCCCCTTCTTCGCCGTCTCCTCCCTCCTCCCCATCGCCGTCGCCCTGACCCTCGCCCTCTGAGCCTGAGGAGGTATCTGAGCAGGGACACAGATCAGAGGGGAACAAAAGTAAAAAATGTCATGAAACCACAGTAAAAAAGTTGCTCTTTTAATATGAGTCTGGTTTAATCCCATCCAGATTATAATCTGCTGTATTTAGAGACAGAACAATAGTATCTATGTATGTCACAGTCTATAGTCTGGAAGGTTTGAGCTCCCATCAGCGTGGAGTCGCCGCGGGGGGGGGAATGGAGTAAAGTTTGCTTTTGAAAGCTACAGTGTGTGTGTGTGCACGTTTTGCATGTGATTTCCATAATGCCTACAGCATAAGTGGTGATAATGAATAACAACAGAAGCTGACCCAGTTCTCACACACACAGGTGCTGAGTGTGTGTGTGTGTGTGTGTGTGTGTGTGTGTGTGTGTGTGTGTGTGTGTGTGTGTGTGTGTGTGTGTGTGTGTGTGTGTGGCACACACATTAAACAAGTCCAACAATCAACCAAACAGAAGGAAACATTTTTGTCAAATTAGACCAAATCTGACTGACGTTCATCAGGAGGACGGAAACACTGAAATAAAACTAATGAGGTCATATTTAAAAAAAAAAGGAAAACTGGTTTTAGTCGTGAGGACCTCATAGTGATTCGTCTGACAACAGAAGGTTGCTTTCTAAAATGACTTATGATTGTGTGTTTTCTGCATTTAAAGAGGATTGAACCACCCCTACCCCAACGTATCCTCATACAATGATATCTTAGAAAAAGTTATTCCTCATTTTTCGTGCGTTCTCCTACGAATGTCAATATCCGTTGGTTACATGCATACAGTCTTTTCAAAATAAACTTCAGTCTTCACAGGAAACTATTTGGTTAGATTGAGGCAACAAAACTAGTTAGTTAGGTTCAGGAATAGCTTGTGGTTTGGGGTAACTGTGTCAGCTGCGTCGAGGCTTTTGTCATGCGGAAGTAGGCGTGGTTTTCATCTTCAGCACCTTGCCCACTTTTTAGCTTTTTTTAAATTCATGCAGTGGGTGGATTTAGGCTCAGACCTGGGTGTGATGTTACACTTTAAGTATACTAGACACATGGGACATTAAAATGACCCCACTTAAAAGCGTCATTAATGTTACAGTGAATAAATACATCGTCTCTCACCTGAAGCACCTCCAAAATAAAGCCGACTATCTCAAGTATATTAATGACTGAATGAGAAGGAGTCTTTTTATTCTGCTGTATTATGTTAAAGCTTTAACATCGCTCATGAAGCAAGCGAGCCAAAGTGTTGACAAATAATCTGCCAGCTGCATGTGGATGAATTTCTACTCTCCTTTGTTTCATTCAAAAGCTTCCATTCACTAAATAACCATAAAAAAACAGGACAATCCTTCATATGCAAACAATCCTTAATCCTTAAGAACTTCAAACCAAACTAATATAAAGGACGGAACCTGCCAAAATAAAAAATAAATGAATAAATAAATGACTCAATAAATAAAAGTCGTTAAATGCAGCAAAAATAACTTTAAAAACAAATGTAGCCATTAATAAATTGATTAAATGTGACATAAATTGATATTTTCTGTATTAATTGGCTTCTTTATTTATTTATCTTTCTATTAATTCCCTTATTTATTTACTCTTCTGTTTAATTTACCCTTTTAATTATTTATGTATTTACTTTTTATTAATTTTTTAATTTATTTTTGCATTTTTATTTATTTATTTATTTTTGCATTTCTTTTTTATTTATTTATTTTTGCATTCATTTTTTATTTTTTATTTATTTTATATTTATTGTTAAATATTTTGTATTTATTTATTTATTTATGCATGATTTTCCCCTTGCATTTTACCCCCTATTTATTTTCCCAAACTTATTTATTTCTGTATTCTTTTCTTTATACATTTCTTTATACATTTCTGCCTCATTAAGTAAATGAGGGGGCTGTCACTCAACGTCCTCCATGAAATGAAAATGTTGAAAGTACATTTCTATATCAAAGATTGTCTCCTTGTTTGGTCACCGTCAACTTTAAAAATTGACACTTCTTGTTGTCACGGATTACAGCTGACATTTGCAGCTTAAAATGCCGTAGGACTGGACGCCGTCTCGACATGTTAACTACCCATGGTGCTTTGCTGACATGCTTGATTGGCGAATCTGTGCCTCGTTATCAGCAGGACCCTGCGGAGGCTACCGGCGACAAAACATCAACATGTTGACGAAAATAAGATGCTACCAGGCAACCCGGGGATGTCATGAAATAAAAACACAAACACACAAAGAGAAGAGAGAGAGAGAGAGAGAGAGAGAGAGAGAGAGAGAGAGAGAGTCCCTGACTCACAGCAGCTCTTCATAAAGCTGAAATATGAGAGATTGAGAAAAAAGCAGCAGTCAGAAGTCAATAAAAAGCACATCAGAGTCCTCCTTCGCTTGTCATCTCTGCACGATACGACATGCTGCTCAGCAACACGCGACTCTGCCGTCCTCGCATGAACCTCACTGGCAGACAGACCGCCACGTGAGTGTGTGTGTGTGTGTGTGTGTGTGTGTGTGGATGGTTAGTGTGGGTGTGTGTGTGTCAGACTGCTTTTACCGCTCCCTCAGGACATGAGCTTTCTAAATCTGCAAGATGGATTGTGTGTGTGTGTGTGTTTCTGTGTGTCATGTGTGACTCCTCGCAGCTTGTTTTACTCATATTTGTGTAAAAAACAAAAATAGAAACATAGAAATCATGTGAATATGGTGCATCGTGTATAAGTACCATACATGCCATCCTCGAGACCTTAAAAATAGGGAGGATTTCAAAATCAAAGCGGGTGGTCTGGGGCTCCTCCCACAGAAAAAAATGAGTTTCAGAGACTTTGTTTCCTGCATTCTGGTGACTAAAAGAATGAAAATAACAAAATAATAAGCATACTGCAACAACATTTTTATGTTAAACTTTTAATTTTACCTTTACTTCGCCCCTCTGGTGTGAACTTGGTGCATGAATCTCTGGTATAAACTAATATTCATCAGTTTTTATTCATTTTTCGCTCCTGCTTGAGTATTTCTTTCTCTTAGTTCTCTGTATTTCTCTCTTCTCTCACTCACTGAAGGTCGTTTCAGACACAACGTGACAACAGCACCACTGCTCTCTGAAACCCGTTATTGCCAACGGCTTGTGCCGCTAGGTTGCACAGCTCAAACATTAACTCAAACTGCGCTGTGTGGCGAGCATAGACTGCTCTCCTCTGCCGGGAAACGATATTAGGTGTAGCTCTATTGTCGTCCGAGTCGAAACAGTAGAGATTATACACACTGTACAGTTCCAGAAACAGGTTAAGTGTGAAAATTTGCCATAAATCGGGAGAAATACGGGAGAATTGTGACCCCAGAAGGAAACCGGGAGAGGGCGATGAAAAACGGGAAAATTAGGGAGGGTTGGCAAGTATGATAAGTAGTACTACATCACAGTACACAAATAAGCTGCATGTGAATGTGTTTGTGCATTTATGAAGGAGTTATTTGCAAGGATCTAGAAAGGAGGGAACAACGCGAGTAAGTGCCAACAACAGCTTCAAGTTTCTGAGCAAATGCACCAAAATTCATTATATGATAATAAGCACGAGCACTGAATTTAGTGTTTTCCTGAACATAAATAAAAACATTGTTGTAGCGCCGACACTGTGTTTAACTGAGGAGGAGCTGCTGCGTCCTTGTGTGTAACAAGCAGAGTGTACGCGTGTTGTAAACCTGCTTGTGTGGATGCATCTTACTATCTGAATAAGTTTTTGCTCTTACATACTACGATAAAAACTTCTGTTACTGTGAATTCTTGAGAGCTACAATATTGGAGATTTAACTCAGTTAGAAGTTAACTCAGTTCTGAATACTGCTGAATGCCAAACATATTTCAGAAGTTATTCCCCAATAATAATTGAATGAAATGCTGCTATTTATAGTTTGCATTGTGGTGTAAATTAGAGCACATCCATCTCCATCTAGTTTTGGTTTATTAGAAGGGAGAAGAAACATGAGAAGTGATAAACAAGAGAAGGCAGATGGAGGAAGAGCAGCAGGGAGGAGATGAGTGTCCTAAAAAGGACACTGGACATTTGACATCACTCATGAGAACATCATATTTGTCCAACATCACGAGGGAGCGGTGTTTGTGCAGATTGATCCAACAACAGACCTTCTTAGTTAACATTTGGCTGCTTCCTCTTTGTGCCGTTAGTCTAAATCACGGCTAGTTCAGCGAAGCCCTGTGACGCTCGACCCTGCAGCCAGAGACATAACGGCCTCATTAACACCCTCATTAAACCACACCAGCACCATAAAGACATGGTTGACTGCCACCGCCGCCCCCCCCGGACAGACGCTGCTTCACACGCTACAGGGATGAAAATCCACAGTGCTGGAAGAAGTATTCAGATCCTTTACTTTAGTAAAAGTGTCACTAAAACCTCCCATTTCTGCCATCCATCACTTGTTGCTGGGCAGACTGATGAGAGACATTATTCCAAGGTTAGCCAGTTCACACCCAAAACCTTTATCTACTTAAAATGCCAAAGAAGTGTAATAAAGTAGTTCCTCTTTTCCTGAGAGTTGAAAGCGATGATGAGCTATTTCCAGTTGGCCGACGGAGCAGAGCGCCCATCAATCTCCAGGTTTCACAGAGAAAACTGTCTTTTCAGTCAATGAAGGCTCATCTGATTCAACCATCTGCCAACGTCACCGACACAAGGAGGACATCAATACCGCTGCAGCTTTTATCAGCTTCATAGTCAAACTGATCTTTCTCTCTTTTATGGTTTAATAACTACTGTAAGAGACACTTAACGTACATCAAAACGGAAAATAAAAATGCTCAAACGATTGACAGCTTGAATGTGACAGAATTGAGGCCTTTACACACCGGGGACGTGATGAATAAACAACAAGAAAATGCCAAATACGAATATTTTGCATCAAAACTAGGGCTGTCAATCGATTAAAATAGTTAATCACAATTAATCGCACATTTTTCATCTGTTCAAAATGTACCTTAAAGGGAGATTTGTCAAGTATTTAACACTCTTATCAACATGGGAGTGGGCAAATATGCTGCTTTATGCAAATGTATGTATATATTTATTAGTGGAAATCAATTAACAACACAAAACAATGACAGATGTTGTCCAGAAACCCTCACAGGTACTGCATTTAGCATAAAACAATATGCTCAAATCATAACATGGCAAACTGCAGCCCAACAGGCAACAACAGCTGTCAGTGTGTCAGTGTGCTGACTTCACTATGACTTGCCCCAAACTGCATGTGATTATCATAAAGTGGGCATGTCTGTAAAGGGGAGACTCGTGGGTACCCATAGAACCCATTTACATTCACTGATCTGGAGGTCAGAGGTCAAGGGATCCCTTTGAAAATGGCCATGTGTTTTTATCGCATTAACTTTGACACACCTGGTTCAAATGTAATATTGTAAAATTTTGATTTTGGCGAGAATCTTGAGGCGGATCATCAGGGATTAATAATAAATTCACAAAAAACAGTATGCAAACGGTAATAGTGTAGAGTGTACAGTATGTTGAAGTACTCAGGATTTATTGTTTTGTTTTCGTTTTTTACCCGATTAGGTAACGAGAATCATAGAATTTCACTGGTATTGATATCGACTACTAAATTTCTATTATCTCTAGAATGACGCAGACATTCACAGGATGAATCCAGACGACTTTATTCACCCCTGTACTGACCATCTAGTGCCAAAAACAGGCCAACATTTGTCCAACCACTTCAGTTCACCACAGAACGCCTCGGAAACAAACGACCAAATGTAATAAAATGCTAACGTATCATGCTAACACGGTACATGCTAAATATTGGAAAGCTATCATACTAACCTTGAGCTTACGTTGGCATACTAGCATCCTAAAATGCTAAATGCTAACCATCACCAAGTCAACGACAGCATTCAACAACATTGCACTATTGTTGAGTATCCAGACTTAATATTCATCATATTTGACAGAAAACTTGTTAATCATGACTAATAACTTTTGGCTGTGCTTATGTGAGATGTGTGAGAAAAGCGTGTTTGTTTCCGTACCTGGTGGCGTGTAGGCGTCCATCGAGGTCTGGACCACCAGCGACCGCCGCTTGGAAGGCATCGGCACCGCAATCTTCCTCTCTTTGTGCTTGGCCAGCGCCGCCTGCACCGCCTCTGTGTGCACATCTGGAGACACACACAAACAGTGTACTTTGTATTAGTGTTGTATTCCCAAGACATGCTGCAGTGTTTTATGTTGTTTAATGAGTTTTCCCTGCCCGCCAGAAAGCCATTGATTTCCTCTCATTTTTTATTCACAGTAAGAAAATAATCTTGTAGATACTTAAAACTTGCTTGAGATTGATAATCCACCAGGTCTGCATATGATTGCATCAGATGTTATTGCTGCTGTATAATGCAGCGTGAAATTAACTGTACCAGACTGTCAACTACACAGAGACCAGAGGCGGCACTGAGGGTGGGAAATACAGATTATAATATTGGTCTAATAACATAAAATGGACAGAAATTTATCATAATTTTTGCCCTAAAACCACTGATCTGGATATTTGTCTAACCATCACTGGTGGAAAGTAAATAAAGTACAATAAACAGAAAAATGTTCATACAATTCTGAGGTACTTTCCTTTTTCATGTTATACTACTCCACTATATTTCAGAGGCAAATATTATACTGTTAACTCCACTACAGCTGTAGTTAGATTTTACATAAAAATCATTCATAATATACAACGTATTATTATCATCTCCACCAGGAGATAATGACATCGCTCGTGTATGTGCATCTCTTTGTCTGTCCACAGCTAATCTTGCACACTGCTTTTTATGGCTGCACGCTCACGGACCTCTCGTGGTTGCAGTGACTCACACTTTCTCAAAACACCCTTTATTGCCTGTTTCATACCGCTATTGATTGACTGCTGACTCCTCAGCCGCTACTCTGTGGCCAGAGACACAGTTATTCCATTCCTTTTTATTGGACATCAACTTCGCGTTCACACGTGTATTCTCAAAAAAAAGACTGAAGCCTAAATAAACCCTTCAAGTCACGGTTACGCCCATAAGACGCCTGCACAGAGCCGGTGCAGATTAAAATGAGGATGCATTAGTTGCGAGTGAAAAACGCGTTGGATACACTTGCGGTGTAGATGGAGGGTTAGACAGTTGTGGGTTGTATTAATTCAATCAAACATTACAGCAGTGGTCGCTGCAGAAACAGTTCTGTGCACCCTTCTAGTTACAGATTAAAACAGTGTCTTGTTCGAGGCCCTCATCATGTTTCAGATGTCTATAAGTTGTTGGTGATTTACCCTCTAAACCTCTCAGATGCTTTCATTTATATAACCTTTCTAAATTAACCAATATTTCATAAAAAAAAAAAATCGATATGTATTGGTCTTTCCTCTCCTATTAATGATCCCACGACCCCTCAGATTTATCTGGGGACCCTTTGGAGGGGCCCAATCCCTAGTTTGGGAACCACCGGACAAGACTACCAGAACTGTATATGAAGTAGTTAAAACTATCACAACAGTAAAATGCTGCTTACACATTAATGTTTTAATCAATCTAATACAGAATAATTCGAATCAGTGGGGACATTTCTGCAGTATTTGTCCATTGTTGTACTTTTACTTATATGTAAGTAAACAGTCTGATTGGCAGGGCTGACCCAGTAAATAAGGAAAGAAGTAGATTTTTCAGGCAGCAGTAAGGTGGCGTTCGGTGTAAACGTTGAGGGAAGGTGTTAAATAATAGAGGAATCAGAGCGTCCGTCAATCCAGAGCACTGAAGTAGAATAACAGCTGTATTTGTGCTGCTCTGTTCTCGTTACAATGAGCACCGTGTTCCCGTTTATTCACATTCAGTTTACGTACACAAACACTCCCAGCCTGACAGCGGCTCCCACGAGGCCCCGTGTGGTTTTCCGACCGCATTAAGGTCGGGGAGCGTCGGCGAAGAAGACGTTTTGTAAATTAGCGTTTCGAGATAAAGCGCTGCCATGAAGCCACAGCTGGGTTTGTTTGAACGCTGTCCATCGCCGTCAGACGGCAAACACACGGGCTGCTGGACCCGATAATGACATCAGTAAGACATTTGTCAGAGTGAACGGCGCTCACAGATGTACGTTTGTTTGGCTCGTTGGTGTGTGTGTGTGTGTGTGTGTGTGCTTATGTTGGTGAACGGAGGTGATTTAAATCTCAAGTGCACGTTTATTGTCTTGTGGTTGACTGAGTGTGACGGCACAGTGTGTGAAAGTGAGTGCGTGCGCGGCGTTTTAAGGTGCTCACACAGCTTTTCCTTTTCAATTTAATGGGTTAAAAGGTTTTTACGGGATTTATTTTCTGTCAGGACAAACTCAAACAAACTCTCTCCAACAGCATGTGGGAGTTAGAATAATAAAGTAAACCACTGGTCCAGGAACTCCAGCTCGTCTCTTTTCTTATTGGACTGCTGCAGATCTTTACTGCTAACACCCTAAAAATGTCACCACAGAGAATTCTTACAGATTCATTTTGAATGAGATGTCACTGAAAAGAATTTAAAATCCTCAGTTAATCCTTTATTAATCTTTACTGGACACCAGATGGAACAAAACCAAACAATGCGTGTTTGCAAGAGCTGTGACAGATTTGTCAAAAGCTTTTCTTTCCACAGATTTGTGCCAAACAGTGGATTTACTGCAGACTATCAAACACTGTGGCATCATCAGGATGACTGTCCTCACAGTGTGGAGGTGTTCACAGGGCCAACGTGTTGGATCAAATCCAAAAACAGACCTGTGGAAAACCTCTCTGAAACCAATGTGCATAAATTGATTTTTTATTTTTCACTCGATCCTAAACTGGGGAACTGAGGACTGCTGACATATAAGTGCAGAAATGCCAAACTACGTTTCACGTTCACACCGATTTACGCAACTTTGACAGCGGGATCATTTGTGTTCACTATATGAGCAACACAGTCCGTGAAATAGTGACGAATTTTATCTATTTAATCTGTTTGATTCGTATAAATAGACACGAATTTCCCTTTTTTTCGAGACACTCAGCTCGAGTTTTTTTTTACGTATTTTTCGTGCAATTTCCTACGAATGTCCAGCAACACGTGACTGCAATTTCCACTCCAGTCTTTTCAAAATAAAACTACTTAGTTAGCTTTAGGAAAAAATCGTGGTTTGGGTTAAATAACAACAGTGCTGTAACTTAAAGCTGCAGTAGGTAGAAATGGAGCAAATATGATTTAAAAAAGTTATTTTTATAAAACACATGAGACAGGTAATCTGAAATAAATCATGTGCCTCTGTGTCCTCCGGTGTCCTCCGGTGCTCCTAATGGCATCTGTAGGATTTCACAGACCGGAGGAAAACAATCAATCAGAGCCGATCTGGAGTCTGCTGTCAATCACTCGCGAACTCCGATCAAATGGTCAAACTAGGCAGCGCTGATCAAATATGAATCAATATTCTGTTACTGTAATGACTATTTCTCTCCTCAAATGTTCTCAGAAACATCTTGTAGTGTACTGTTTACTGTAGCTGTAAAAATGAGAAAGTTTGTGTTGAGATCAGTTGAGGAAATACCAAGCACCGCCCAGCAGCCGGAGCATAGCCAATAGGAACGCTCTCTCTCTCTGAAATGACCTGTGATTGCTCAAAGTCTGCCGTCACAGGCTAGATTTTTCTAAAGCCTGAAAACAGAGCCATGAGGAGGAGCAGAAGTCTAGATTTCTCTCAGAACACTTGAATTACAATATGCTGAAAGGCTATTATGGAATAACCTACTGCTGCTTTAAGATAATGAATACATAAATGCAGTATTTCTATGTACTTCTCTACATGTAACACACGGGTGATATTAATATGTATTACAGTATTAAAGAGCTATAGCAGTTATAAAAGCAGGTTTCCTTATTGATATGCAAAGTTATGCAGACAAGACCTCCAAATTATAATCGCATCATCGTCTTTATTGGAAATAAAGTAAAATTAAAAAATGTTACCATGTCTTGCTTAAGTTATTACACATGACCCACTATGCTAATGAGGCGATTAACGAAGCTAATTAACATCCTGATTACTTCTTTGCCAGCACGTCAGACATTAACACACCATTGGTTCTATGTGGGAGTAAGACACGTCTCTGTTTGAGAGACAAGGACAAACGTTCCTCTTACCTGATCGGTAACGCTCGTCTCTGGAGCCAGAGGACCGCCGGCGGTGGTAGCGGGAGGACGAGGACGGGGTGACCGGGGTTCTCCTCTCCTGGCCCATGGACGGATCCATTCCTGGAACAGAGAGGATCAGATTTAATTTAACAGCCTTTATATTTTTCCAATCTAGAAAAATCTTCTCCTCAGAATAACCCAACAAAACTTTAATATTTCTGTATATTTCTTGTATGTTTTTCTACACATATACTTTTGCTTTTTTGTATTTATTTGTAAATAAATCATTGATTCATGACAGAAGTATGGAGGACGGAACCTGCCAAAAATAAATGAATAAATGACTTAATAAATAAATTAATATGTAATTAAATGTAACAAAAATAATATTAAAATAAATGTAGCCATTAATTAATTGATAAAATGTGACATTAATTGATATTTCTGTTTTAATTTGCTTCCTTATTAATTTATATTATATAATATAATTTTCCCTTTTATTCATTTATGTATTTATTTCTGCATTTATTTTTATTTATTTATTTTTGCATTTGTCAGACTTTGAAAACCCCTGAATAAAAGAACCAAATTCGGAATTTGCTTCCTTCACAGAAACTCAGTTTATATTGGAAACAACTACAGTTATTTCACAAAAAATGCATTCTTTCAGTTACCCGAGACAGCCACGACACTATTTGTGATAGGATTTTTTTTTTTAAATTATTATTATTATTTGTTTCGGCAGTGTCACACACAAAGTACAGACTGTTCACGCAACGCTACGTAAATTCTGAAGATTTACAGATAAACACACTGTTGATAAGAAAAGAAAGAGAAACTACAAACAATAAAAGGCTGTGAACTTAAAAACTACATGTGGAATTGGTAATAAATACATTCATAAATAACTCTAAATATCACAACAGAAACTGAGGTGGATCCACGCCCCCTCACAGAGTAAAACAAGCTCCCTACACACCGATCAATAAGTCTGATGATAATAACCACCCAGTTACTGACAGCTACGACCGCTCCGGAGCTGCTGATCTATGAGCATCCATCTCAGCCTCACACTTCCACCCTCGTCTGTCTTCATTAGAGCTCTCAGAGTATCGCTGCTGCTCAGGAGAAAAGCTAAAAGTTGATTAGCCGACCATATAACGGCTACCAGCCAGCGCTGGAATAAATGACGGGTCTGGGAAATACCTCGCTCTGCTGTTCCCTCTGGGGAGTCTGGATGGATGGATGGATTCCCCCCATCTGGCTCGTTCTACTTCCTCTTTAAAAATGTCTTTGTCTCTCTGCTTTCTTCTTACTCATCTTATTTTGCCTGTTCATGTGTATTTCTTTGTTTGACAATTTATTCATTAGTCACAGAAAAAATATAGAATATTTAAAGTTTTAGGGATTTCAATGGCAGTCAGTCAATCCAACACTTTGGTCCAGACTGGATTATCTCAACAACTGTTGGATGGATTGCCATGGTACATACATCAATGAGTCCCCAGAGGAACAATCCTACTGACTTTTCTGATCCTCTGACTGATATCTCTGCATCTACTGGATGGATTGGTACAACATTTGGTGCAAAGATTCGTGGTTCCTGGAAGATTAATCCTAATAACTTTGGTGATCCTCTGACTTTTCCTGTAGCCTCACCAGCAGGTCAAAGTTTTCACTTCTCTTGTGAAATATCTCTGCATCTACTGAATGAACTGGAACAACATTTGGTGCAAAGATTCGTGGTTCCAAGAAGATTAATCCTAATGACTTCGGTGATACTCTCACTTTTCATGTAGCAGCATCATCAGGTCACAACTTCAATTTGTCAAATACCTTGTTTTTATTGCTAATTAGCAAATGCTAGCATGCTAAGTAAGGGATCATGTACAGCTAGCCGGTCATTGTTGTGAAAGAATCTCTCATCGCCCTGAAGGGGATTCTTTCACAACAATGACCCGCTAGCTGTACATTATCCCGCTTATTAAACGGCTACTTACTTAAGAAATCTATAATTTCACACAAAAACGGTCCGCCAGCGTCCGACATCAGAACTGCACCCATAGCAACGGTCTGTTATACATAGCAACGGTCTGTTACACATAGCAACGGTCTGCTATAAAGAAATAACAGACAGTAGAACGCTGTGATTGACCAATCAGAATCGAGTATTCAACACAGCTGTGTGATAAAGTATGATGGTGAACATGTTAAACGTCACACAATACCTGTTTAAAATCAAAATGTTAGCATTGTCTTTGTAAGCAGCTTAGCTTTTAGCTCAAAGCACCGCTGTGCCCAAGTACAGCCTACACCAGGCAGCGGTGAAGTGCGACTCCAGCAATAATTACACTTTCCTGGGGCTGGGAGGCGTGTTCCTGTGTTTCAGGCGGGAAGAAATTCTTTGTAACATAGGTAGACTCTTCAAAGGAGTCAAAGGATCTGTTTACTGATTGGTTGCAGCTATTCTCTGGCCGAAGTTTCTAACTTTTTGAATCACCAACTAAAGATTTAAAAGCAATATAAATGGTGGAAAAAGCACAGTGACACACTCACAATGATCATTAAAGCTAAAAAAAAACTGGTGCATTAGTGTCAGAGCAGACATCATTATAGCTGACAGGCAGTTTTTTCAAAGTGATTCTACTGAGGCTGTCATCAGACGTCCTGCTAGTTATGAGCATCAGCTGAAACACTGAGTTTATATGGAATAAATCAGATCAAGAAGATGAACAATTCACACATGTTAACTGACAGTATGTTCACATGGTGCACCTGCATGAACCCTTCATACAAGTACACTTCATACCTGCACGTATTATTTATTGATTGTTTTAAAGTCCCTAGGTGTCACACAGGTGAGGTTTGTAACATACCAATACAGACACTGCTGGTAAAATACAAGTAGGCAGCTGACGTTTGATAAATAAATCATCCATCTGAATCATGTTAATCCCCCAGTTACACCCCATCCATCTGATCCTCCTTACACAACAAACACGATGTGACCCAGTCGCACATAGTGGAACTTTAAAGGAAATCAATGCAGGCCTCTCATTCATTCCCTTTCTGTCAGCCACTGCAGGAAGAAAGACACTAAATCCAATAAAGAACTGAGACGGATGAAGTGGACAAACCCTGACACCAACAGCACCTCAAACACCCTAAAGAGTAACACCCGCAGACTGTAGTTCCCACATGTTTTACTACCTTTTACTACACTAAAAACACTAGTACTCAGAGGATATTAAAATAATAGCAACAAAAAAACGTAAATATATAATATATATATACACAGCATATATAATCAGCTCTTCATAAAACATTCATCTTAACAAAGAGGTTAATAAAACGTTCAATTTACAGATGAAAAATCGTACTAAAATGTAAAAGATGTTGCTTAAAAGTTTCCCCAAAAGTTTAAATATCGTTTTAGCAACATGAAACACTAAATATTATCTCCGCAGACATCTTCAAAGACAGTGAAGAAATGCTCGCTAACAAAAGGCCTGAATTTATCATTAATTAATCATTAAAAAGTTCACAGTACACGGCTCACAGCCGGCTCTGAATAAGAGATGAGCTCAAATGTTCTCAGATGGAAAAGTGCAGAAATGCTGAGCGGTGTAAGAGATGGTTGATCTCATTTGGGTTAAACTACCAGTAGTCTGATTCTCTTCTGAGCAACACGAACTTTTCAGGCTCAGACTAACTTATTACAAACAAGTCAAAAATTATAAACATGGCAAGTAACTCATCCATCAGACAGGTTCGGGCACTTGGTAGTCTAGTCAGCTCGGGTCCATTTTGATACCCAAAACCAAACGAAGATCCTAGTTTCCCCCCCCCCCGACGTCAGTCACATTCTTGTTTTGCCAGACGAGCTTCACGAGATATAACTTTGTTTTTTTGTGCTTCCGTTGAGTTTGTGTTGAAGTCTGAATTGTGGTTGTTTGTTGGCGTTAGCGGACTCCATTTCTAACCTAACGTTAGCTATGGTTGCACACTGTTAGCCCTGTAGCGGAGCTGAAGAGAGTAGAGGCACTCGCGAGCGCTGATCTTCACATCTTAAAAGCAGTCTACAGGCTGATAGACGAAACACAGAAAGTCAGGGAAGGTCTAATTTTTCAGGTTAGGTTACAACCTGTTCACACACTGGCAACAAAAAATGATTAAAGAATGTTTATACCTGTAAAAACTTACATACAGTCCCTTTAATATTGGCGGTTTTAAACACATGGTCAAGGTTTTGAATTGAAACAAAACTAATTGGTTAAGTTGAGGAAAAGATAATGGTTTGGGTTAAGATAAGTACATTTGTTGCGTAGGTTATGTACATAAGTATGTTATGTACGTGACTTAAAATCAGTCAACGTTGAGTTTTGGTCTCCTGGATGTTCTTCTATTCCAGGACTAGAAACCTCACATTAACCAGTGTATTAATCAATGATAACTGAAAAGTGTTTTCACTTTCTTTTTTTGGCCGATATTGAAGGGACGGCGTGCTGGATCTCATGATATCAAAGTCTCCTCTGGATAAACTAAACCTAATCTATAATGTGAAACCTTGTGATTCTGGGTAACTGGGGAAATCCATTACTTTGAACACTGTAAATGCTTTAATCAAACCAGATCAGCCTGACTGTGTACCGAGCAGCGCGGATTAACAGCTCTTAGAGCTGAAATACATCACAGGGAAGGAAACCGTTTTACTGCCTGTGTGTGTGTGTGTGTGGGTGTGTGTGTGTGTGTGTGTGTGTGTGTGTGTGTGTGTGTGTGTGTGTGTGTGTGTGTGTGTGTGTGTGTTGGAGTGTATTACTCATGTTGTGGGGACATAAATCTGTTTAAACACTCACATTGTGGGGACTCGCAATTTAGAGTGAAGACTTTGTTTAGGTTAAGGTTAGGGAAAGGGTTCGGGTTAGAGATGTTCCGATACTATTTTTTCCTTTCCGATACCAATTCCGACACCTGAACTTGCGGTATCAACCGATACAGACTACCGATTTATCCATGATAAAAAAAAAATATATAGTTATTATTATTATTATTATTATTATTATTATTATTATTATTATTTAAAAGATGTATTTGTGACCTGGCAAACTGTATCTTGGCTCCCAATGCTCCATTAAGCGGTGAAATCCCATGTTTTCGACGACCAGAACAATGGATTCCTCAATTTTGCTGGTTATCTTCGTCACTTTTTGGGCGATCTTTGTGGAATTTATCTTGTCGTTGAAATGTGCTGCTTCGGTTCGTCTTTTTTTTTTTTACACCTTTGCCTTGGTGAAGTCGTCGTGCTCTTTCTTGTGATGCGTCTTCAGATTTTTTTAAGATTGCTGGTGTTAAACTTGGCAACACTAGAGCCACCCCTCGAAACGGAAGCCTTACATACTGAACATATCGCCGTTTTACTTGTTGGATTTTACACTGTGAATTATTGCCAAATGGCGGACATTTTCCTCGCTCTGACTACCGTTACACTCTCCACGAGCACCGCACTGTTGTTGTTTGCTATCGTCACGTGACAAACCACCTGCAATCAGTTCTTCTTCGCTGCTCTAAAAGCAGTAGTTGCCAGCAGCAGCCATGATACATCCAGGGCGACAGCACAGTGAAGGCTGTTTAGAAGAACTGTTAAACAAGTTGACTTTTTTCTGGGTTAATAAATGATGGTATCGGTTCGGTGGATAGACTGGCGTACTCGCCGATACCCGATCCCGAATTTTGGGCAGTATCGGACGCATTTCTGATACCGGTATCGGTATCAAACAACTCTAGTGGCGGTCATAGTTAAGGTTAGGGTAAGTCTCCAGGACATGAATGTAAGTCAGTGTGTGTGTGTGTGTGTGTGTGTGTGTGTGTGTGTGTGTGTGTGTGTGTGTGTGTGTGTGTGTGTGTGCGGAGTGTGTGTCATCCGGTCCCCCCCATAGTGAACTAGGGACGACCCCCCGCTGTGCCTGGATGTGAATACCACACATTTTCTCCATCCCACACCCTTCATTCCTTCCCATAATGCACTTCCTGACATCCCTCCACCCTACGAAGACACACAAACACACACACACACACACACACACACACACAGTATATTCCAGTAATAGCTTTTGCAGTGCCAGTGTGTCTGCTGGTCTCCAGTGACGCTCCAGTCCCATCCTCAGCAGTCAGTCTGATGTGGCGTCTTACCGAGAAATGGACTTTTAGATCCTTTGAGGTCGGACTCAATAACATCCATCCGTGGTGCGTTACCAAAACAACTCAACTGGTGATGATTTATTAAACGTACGAAGATCAGAGTCAACACAGATCCGATATGGAGGAAAATCAAAGTCTCCAGTTTCCTTTCAGAAGAAACTAACAAATACAAAAACATCTAAATAAATAAATGATATTCTTCTTATTCTGCAGGGCCCTTTCAGTGCTTCATAAGAATAATTCTCTCTGTGTAAAACCAGCTCACACATGCACAAAATGTTCTTTGTTTTAGCTTTCTTGGCAAAAAAGTGTCTTTCCAATGTGTTAAACATCTTCAACACGTAGAAAAAGTTTCAAGGGGATGTCCAAAGGAAAGTCCAGCAAGTGCAAAAAGATCCTGCACAACCAAATTTATCAGTTTCTATGAACGAATGTAGTAAATATGAGTTCTTCAGTCTGCAATAGTCCTATTAGGATCAGGACACACTTCTAAATATCCGTGTATTTTACTCCCGGGTACTAAATATGAATAAGAATTAGGGCTGTCAAAGTTAATGCGATAACTCAAATTCGTTTTAACGCCATCGATTTCTTTAACGCTTTAACTTGCAATTTTTAGGTTGTAGAGTGAAGATGCTGGTATTATATGAAACTAGAAAACCTCATGAATCCATCGGTACCAACCATGTCATACTAGCTTGTCATAAAGGAGGTTAAATAATGCTCCAAACTTGCACTAAATTTTGGCGAGGAAAAACTGTCACGGCCATTTTCAAAGGGGTCTCCTTGACCTCCGACCTCAAGATATGTGAATGTAAATGGGTTCTATGAGTACCCACGAGTCTCCCCTTTACAGACATGCCCACTTTATGATAATCACATGCAGTTTGGGGCAAGTCATAGTCAAGTCAGCACACTGACACACTGACAGCTGTTGTTGCCTGTTGGGCTGCAGTTTGCCATGTTATGATTTGAGCATATTCTTTTATGCTAAATGCAGTACCTGTGAGGGTTTCTGGACAACATTTTTCGGACTTTTTTTTTTTTTTTACATTTTTTAGACTTTTGTTACGAAAACTTTTCAGATATTTTTTTTTTTTTTTTTTTAACATTTTTCGGACATTTTTACTTTTTTTTTTTTTTTTTACATTTTTCAGACTTTTGTTGGGGACATTTTTCATTTTTTTTTTTTTTTACATTTTTTTTTACATTTTTCAAATTTTTTTCGACATTCTTTGAACTTTTTTTTTTTGTTTTTACATTTTTCAGACTTCTTGGGGGGACATTTTTCAGATATTTTTAAAAAAATTTTTTTTACATTTTTCAGACATTTTAAAAAAAAATTTAAATACATTTTTCAGACATATTTTGGACATTTTTAAAAAAAAATTCAACATGCTTTTAACTTTTTTTTTTTACGTTTTTATGACATTTTTCAGACTTTTTTTGGGGACATTTTTGACATTTTTCAAAAAAAATTCGACATCCTTTGAACTTTTTTTTTTTTGACATTTTTCAGTTTTCTTTTTCACATTTTTTCGAACTTTTTTTTTTTTTACATTTTTCGGACATTTTTTAAAACCTTTTTTTTTTTTTGACATTTTTCAGACTTTTTTTGGGGACATTTTTCGAACTTTTTTTTGACATTTTTCAGACTTTTTTGGGGGACATTTTTTGACATTTTTCAAATTTTTCATGTTATGATTTGAGCATATTTGTTATGCTAAATGCAGTACCTGTGAGGGTTTCTGGACAATATCTGTCATTGTTTTATGTTGTTAATTGATTTCCAATAATAAATATGTACATACATTTGCATAAAACAAGCATATTTGTCCACTCCCATGTTGATAATAGCCCTAATTTGTATGTATTTGGTATCATTTTTCATATTTCTAAAAGTTGAAAACACTTCATGAGCTGACATTTATTAAAAGCGCTGCATGAAAAGGTGAAGTAAAGTCAGTCTTACCTGGTGCTTGTGGGAAGAAGGCTCCAATCAGCTTGGATCGCTTCTTCTCATAGCCCTTCTGTGTGATATCACCTGCCAGACAAAACACACAGAGAGAGACATTTAATTTACATATTCTTCTAACACTGAAGCCTGCAAAGTCACAGTGTAGAATAAAGCATATCCATCACTACAAATGCATGTTTTTCTAACCCCTTAGAACTTTGTTTCAAAGATATTAAAGCTAGAAATCTAAATATCTAAGGCTAAAAAAATGTACAAAAAGATGCACTAGACATGAATTAATGGAAGCAGATGAGAGAGAAACAACAAGGCTGCACTGAAATCTGCAATCTAAGAGATCAAAACACACAAAGCAGCCAGAGCGAAAGCTGATCACATTATGCTTAGTCATTCTCTCCACTCAACCAAGTCCAGATGGTGCAGTTTGGGTGCATGTGTGTGTGTGTATGTGCATAAATTTGGTCCTCAACGCACTGCAGATTGCACTTAATTCACCTTTCACGGTGGCGACTAACCACCTCAAAACTTGCTGACCGATCTCTCCGAGTGGAGCGATAAATCAAGCCCACCTAAAGGTAGAGCAGATCAGCAGATTTCCACGCAGCACATCTGAATCCAATAACTCTTTTCAGAAAAGATTCCTGGCGTTCTGATTTAATCTCCGGGGAACACCGGACGGGAGGAGTTCGTCACGTTTACAGAGGACGTTTTAGAAAAGAGCGCCAGAAACTAGTGGGCGTAAATGAATGTCAGCTGAGGGCTTGTTTTTGATTGACAGCGTCTGAATGTGTTTAACTCCACCCAAGTTGTACTCCAAGTAGTGAAGTAAAGCAAACACTCACACATACTTTCTGGGTGAACTACTTAAAGCCCCCCCCCCTCCGGCGTATTTTGGCTTTTCTATGATATTCCACATTTATTTGAGTCATTTCCTGACTAAGTTGATTAGCTACACTGTTTGCCAATTTGTTTTTTTGATAAATAACTTAGTTTTGTGCTCAAAGTTAGAAAAAGAAGGTTGTTCCTAAAATGGGAATATGACGTATGACTATAGTAGAAGCTGCAGGTCAAAGGTCATCCTCAAAGCTGCAGGCGTTGCATCAGCTAACTGAGAGTTTTCATTTTATTTTTATTTTCCTCCACCTGACTTTACTGTGTTTATTTTCACCATGGCATTTGTGTGTGCGGTGAACGGGTGAAATCAACGCAGTGAATTACACAAAATCCCACCGGCAGAATTAACACTCCCCGGTTTATAACGGTAAATGTGGAATCTAATGGTATATTTATATTATTATATAAATTATATTATTATAAATATTTTATTTAATATATAAAATAAAATAAAATAAAATATATAAAATAAAATAATTATATATATTATATATAAAATTATATTATTATAAATATTTTATTTAATATATAAAATAAAATAATTATATATATTATTTTATAACGGTAAATGTGGAATCTGACGCTATATTTATATTATTATATAAATTATATTATAATTAAATTAATGTGGAATCTAACGGTATATTTATATTATTATATAAATTATATTATAATTAAATTAATGTGGAATCTAACAGCATATTTATATTATTATAAATATTTTATTTAATATATATATATATATATATATAATAAAATAATTATAATATATTATTTTATAAGGGTAAATCTGGAATTCATTGTTACTAATGCTGAATGTACTTTTCCTACACAGTCGGACAAAATAAGAACAAAAACACCTAATAAAATAAAACACTGTCACAAAGGTTGATCACATTACTGTAGCTTGAAGAGTAATAACACATTTTTGTGAGCTATAAAAGAGGACAATCTGACAAACAGCACCTTGATACGCATGTTTTTAGTGTTTTTCTGCTGTAATTTTGTCAAACATTTTATATCGTGTCAACATTTTGTGTTATTTCAATTTTATTTGAATGTTCCACGTTGTGCTTTTTAGATTTGTGTGTTGTCTAAAAATTGGACAAATGTGTCGCCGTATGTGTATATTGTTTTAAAAGCAAACCAATCACACACACAACTCTCAAAAGTGCCAAATATCTCCTCATAAAATAAGTAAATATTCACTCTCAAACACTCATCAAGCCTAAATGTGCTTTCAGAAATGTTGTTACAGCTGTAACTGAAAGTGCAGACGACGACGACTGGAGGATGACGAAGTAAAAAGAATTAAAAAAAATTGAGAGGAAATCAGAGTGACGAGCGTCGCCTGACTCAAGCGGTGAGCGACGCGTGAAACAGGACTGAGTGACGCTAAATCTGCAGCGGATTTGTCCAACACGGAAAAAGCTGTTTGTGCGGCTGACTCGACAAATCCTTCTTAAACACACATACATGTGACTAACTGGCTCGGATCAAGACGCCGTCTGACTGTGGGCACGGACGTCATCGGTGACGATGTCACTAAGTGTGTGTGTGTGTGTGTGTGTGTGTGTGTGTGTGTGTGTGTGTGTGTGTGTGTGTGTTTCTGGTAGCGTGAAGGCACATGGTAATAATTAGCATCTCTGGTAGGGGAGCTAACTACCTGCAGAGAGGAGCAGGCAAGAAGAGACACTGAGGGATGAATGGAGGGAGGTCTGACCTTGTCTTCAACATGCTAACTTCTTAAAGTGACACAAACACACACACACACACACACACACCCACACACACACACACAGCTACTAACTACAGTTATTTAATTTTTTTCAAGCAACCCAGAAATCAAAGATATTTCCCTCACAAATTAGTGGTATTTTCTTTTTAATTTATAAGGGACATGTAATGTTTTATACTTCTGGTGAATATAATCCAATCAATCTTATTTCCATATATGTATTTTGTATATACAGTTCCCTTCGTTAACACCTTATTTTGAAAACCGGACGTAGTCACACGTGTCTACTTCCTCTAACTTCTCCAAGTCCGTCTCTAGCTCTCCCGTCAGCTCCGTTCTCTTTATCCATCCATGGTCAGCTCCATCGGGGCCGTTTGAATGCATTTAACATAAATGTCAGTATATGGGTGCTCTACAGTTGTAGCGTCGGCCCATTTGACCACGGAGATGAAGAGCGACGGCCGGCGCGACCGCAACGTTACCGCGATACGATAACGTTTCCTGTCCGTGACAGAGTTAGCATGCAGCTTTAGCCGTGATGTCTAGCTCTGCTTTTCCTGCAATGTGTGAAACCCAAAGTGTTTCCATCCTTTACTGGATGTGTAGTGTTTACCACTCTGGATTTAACATGTGAGGGTGCAGGTCGTATCCACGCAGACTCTCCGACGTTTTCTACTTCCTCGTTTCGGCTCGCTGTGGTTTGTTTTGGTCGACGGATACGGAACGTATATGACGTCACGTTACTCAGACTACAACAATAAAATAAAAGCAGTAACTTCTTTCCACCTCCACATAGACTCAAATGAAGCAAATATATCGATTCTGGCATTAAAAAAATCAATGTCAAAATCGCGATACATAAGTGATTCAATTTTTTTTTTCCCACCCCTCGTTATTATTACTGAAAGAAACAGACTATGAAACTATGAAAATAAGATTCAAGTTCTACAGAAACAACAAAACATGCTTTGAGCGGGGAGAGGAATGAAGCAGCCGTTGATGAGGATGGAGGGATGAAGATCTTTAAATAGAGACAGAGGAAGGAAGGATGACTCAGGCTCTGCTATTCCTCTACTGCCTGCTTCCAAACTGTCTCGTCTCTCTCTCTCTCTCTGTGGATGACGTTGCCACAGGCCGTTAGAGAGAGGTCAGAGAGAGTTGGTGTAACTGTGAGGAGGTTTCCTGCTCATCCCAACACACACACACACACACACACACACACACACACACACACACACACACACACACACACACACACACACACACACACACACACACACACACACACACACACACACACACACACACACACACACACACACACACACACGCTGCCTGACAACATGTTTCATATCACAGCAGTTTAGCGAGAGGATAAGATGAAACCTTTGACTTCAAACTCTCTGAATCACACAGACAACGGTTCACATTATTGTCAGTTTGACCCAGACAGGAGATAAAAAACTTACTATTTGAAATACTGTTGCTAAGAAATGCTGAAAACATGAGCAACAATGAATAAAATACTCCATCCTGAAATACATGAGGGAGTTCATGTTAATAAAACTTTCATTACATGTCACCTTTTTCATGTTTGACCTCAGAGAGACCATTCATTTAACGTTTTTGAGTTAGACACACATGAAGGAAAATAAACCTATAAAAGAGGATTTAAATCTTCAGCTCATCTCCAGACTTAAAGATAGAGGAGGTTCATGTTCTTAACTGGACATTAAAATATACTCAGTCAATAACTTCCTCTTGAACCAGACTGTCCAAGCTCATCATCATCATCATCATCATCATCATAAGAACATCACAGTTTGAGTATTTCACTCATATTAAACTAAAAATACTTTTACAAACAACAACACAGTCAGAAATTGCTTCACTCAGCATGAACACTAGTTTTAGAGACATCCTGGTGCACATTCACACCGTTAGACACAAAACGTCCAACCAACACTGGATCTTTGAGGCCGATATCAACAAACACTAGAGAATAATACAATCTTGACACCAGTGTATCAGCCTGTATTATTTGTTCCATAACACAAAACAAACATATTGAGCTACAGATATGAGCGTATGAAATCAGAACTTTTACAGCTGAACAATAACCTATTCTCCGGACGATAACACTGTACTAACAGAATATATTAGGTAGCAGTAAGTTTTCTTACTCGTCAAGATGGCGGCGTGCAGAGGTGCAGCGGCTCAGCGCTCTCCTTTTCATTGCTTTTTATCTGTGTTTTTGTTCATATATTTGTTTGCAAATGTTAAGTTTAGTCGTGCGAATCCCATCTACAGCCACCAAGATCTTCTTTTCCAGTATCTAATGTGCAACATCTTACTGATTTTATAGGTCAAGCAAATAATTATTTTTCTATTTATAATGTCTTTTTTTTTACTCTTCTTTATTTGCACTACTGTTTAATAGGATTGCTATTTAATTTCATTGTACTCTGTGCAATAACAATAAAGGAACTCTGTTTTGGACATTAAATGTCAGTGAAATTATACTTATGTTGAATGATAAGTATAAGTGACAAACATAAAACACTAGCGTGAAATATAGTCAAATATGAGGCTATCCTGAACACCATTTAGGCTCCGGAGCTTCGATAGCAGTCAACAGTGAATATTCAAAGCGTCGGGGATCACCGTGACCAGAGAGATCACCGCCAGCAGTCGCGGCTGTTTGTAATCCAGAGGAGTTAAAAAGAAAAATAATAAATAATAAATATGCCAGTTTTTCCTCGCCAAAATTTAGCGTAACTTCGTAGCGTTATTTAGCCTCCTTAGCGACAAGCTAGCATGACATGATTGGTACCAGTAGATTCCTTAGGTGTTCTAGTTTCATGTGATGCCAGCATCTTCACTCTATCTTCCAAATTTGCATTAAAAGTTATTATCGTGTTAACTTTGACAGCCCTAATTTGTGATAACTCAATAATATCGGTATGTAAATGTACCACTAAGGCTCTATTACTCCATTTATCTCTAACATTAACATGCAATCTGTATCCAGAGGTGGAGATTGGTGAGAAAAGTGAAAAAGGGTCAAACCAACATTTAGTCTAAATCCAAACAAACTTAAAGGGAAGTAAATATAGTAAAACAAAGTAAAAGTGAAGTAAAAGCAGTAAAGTAAAAAAACAAAATAAGGATCACACAGATCAGAATGCTCTCTAACAATCCTGCATTCATCTCTGAGTAAAGTGCATTAGATCGTTTTAAAATATGCAGCAGCAGCCAGATGACGGCTGTATAACCTCACTATAAGCTCCCTATGAATTATTGACCATCACACATATATACGGTACATATATACAGCAGGCTGCACCCTCTGTGACTCCCTGCGTTGACGCCAAGCTCGTCTGCTCTGAACCTCGACCTTGAAGTCGAGCGCTGTCGTATAAATCCCTCCTTCGTGCACTTACACCGCATCTGTGGCTGCTGCAGAAGTCACTATAGCAACGGATGATGTAATGACGACCAGATTATGTAATAGCTCCAAAAACTGTCACTTTTTACATAAAGTTTTACAGATAGATGTTTTTATGAAATATGGTTCATGGTTTTGATTCGGCCTCTTGGGGTGTTTTCACAAGCGATAGTCCGTTTTAGTCCAAATCAGAGAGAAATTGATGCTTTTGGTTTGTTGTGTATTTAGTCTGGTTTGGTTTCACAGTGCACAAATTAAAGCGGACCAAATAAAAAGTTGCTGAGGGGCGTGTACGAAGAAGCGGATTTATCTTTTTCATCTCGAGAGCTGCCACTTCTATGCACGAACTTCAACAGTGTTTTCACTTTGACTCTGCACTGATCTACTCTGCACATGAATCCCTTCTCCTCCAGTTTATCTCCAGTGACTTTATAAACATCACTGTATTTATGGACTTTATTCATCACATTCTGTATGTTCTCTTCAGCCCAGATGTCAAGCAAACATCAGTCAGTCCTCTCCCACTCATGTGAACCTGTTGTTTACCTGTATCCATCTCGACAAATGCCCTCAAAGTTAGCCTAACAAACCGCACCAGAGTTTGATTAAAGCGGACTAAGGGGCCGTACACATGCCGTGTCTTTTGCATGCTCAAATCCATTGTTGTCAATGCAGCAGGCGCTCAAACGCGAGAGCGATGCCGTCGCATGAAGACACAACAAGGTCGACATTATTCATCATTACAATAAATTATTAGTTCTGTGTTATTATAATAAATATATTGCTAGGGGGTTCAGTGAGCCCCCTGAACCAACGTAAACTGCGCCTGTGGCCAGACCTGATCCCCAACATCAGGGTTGAACCTCACTAATGTTCCTGTGTCTGAATGGGAGTAAATCTCTGCAGAAAGACTGAAGCCAGAAGAGTCAAACTGTCCAGGTTGTCCACATACTTTTGGACACATAATGCACAACTGCAGCGTCAGAGCACAACTCTGCTCTGCTAAATCACATCCAGTCAGTTTGTACAGAAACAGCCGGGCTGAGCCTCCATGACCATATACAGTAAGAGAGAGAAAGAGAGAGAGAGAGAGAGAGAGGTAGCTATGACAGAAATATGAAGAGTGAGAACGATAAAGAAAGAGAAGGAAAAGAACAAGAAAGTAAGAGCAGAGGAAAGAGTGAGATTGATAAAAACGAAGCAGAAAGAGAGAGAGAGAGAGAGAAAGAGAGAGAGAGAGAGAGAGAGAGAGAGAGAGAGAGAGAGAGAGAGAGAGAGAGAGAGAGAGAAAGAGAGAGATGAGTGTTGCATCCATCCAGCACCTAAAAAGGAAACGGAGTTGATTTTATTGTTTCCACGCTGCAACACTAGAGATAGAAATACAGAGAGGAGAAGGAGAACAGAGAGCGTATAAAGGAGAATTTAATGAGAAGAGGGAGAGGAGGACTGCAGGGAGAAGAGACGGATAGTGACAAAGAGAAGAGGTGAGAGAAAGAGGGAGAAAAGAGGAGAGAGAGAGAGGTTTGTGTCATGTACTCCAGGTCACTGGAGGCTAAACATAACGAAAGGACGAACCATCCCTCTCTCTCTGCGTCTGCCTGTCTTAATATTTCTCTCCAACAGAAACAGGAATATGAGAATATGGAACGAAGATAAAATACAGAATAACAACAACAGTGCTGAACATGTACAGGTACAAACTAAAGAGTCATTAAAGCCATAAAAGCAACAGGACTCCGAGTCCTGCTGGAGGCTCTGTGAGGCTGGAGCTGGGGAGAGCGGTGCTCTGAGCTAAATGCTAACGTTAGCATGCTCACAAGGACAACTGATGTTTGCAGCTTCACATATGAAACATTATAATAGAGAAAGCTGGGAGATGATGAGGATAAAAGATCTTTATCAGGATAAACTGTTGGTATGTAGCGGTTCTTTTCAGTGTAACGGTTTGTATGATATCTTACGAAAAAGTCATTCCTCCTTTTTTGTTCGTTTTCCTACGAATGTCCAGAGACACGTGTGTCAATTTCCCCTCGTTACATGCAGCCTTCACAGAAAAAAACTTTAGGCAACAAAACTACTTATGTAGGTTTAGGAAAAGATCGTAGTTTGGCCATTTTACCATCGTCACTTTACCTTTATATACTTTATATATATGAACAAAACGTGTAAGTATCATAAATGTTTGTTTACCACAGAGTTTATTTCCTGCAATAATCCAAAACCCAATGGAAAAATCCCATTGGCTTTTTGTGGAGGGAACCAGGGCGATGCTAACTTCCTGGTTGACCTAAAAAAAACGTCATCCCTGGAGCACTCTACTGTCTCAAAGTCATATCAATTTAGTGCCTTTAATTTTACAAACATGTCAAGCTTGTATCATAATTATCATGCTGCTACAAGTTAGGGAATCACCAAATTTACAAACATAAAACAATATTTTGAATATTTGGTCAGATTAAATAAATAAAAAGTCTCAAAGCGGTTGTTAAAAGATAAAAACACACTGAAGCCGTTTTTATTAAACTGCAGCATTTTCATTTATTCTACGTTTTTTTCATTAAATGCTGTAATTAGCAAAAACATGACGATAATTAGTGACATATTCTCAGAGCTAAGATAATGGAGAGTGGAAGCCAAATACACACACAACATCCCATAAACACACAATGCTTTGCAAACACACAGAGAGAAAACGCCCAATGACTCCCCCGGGACTGAGGAGACGGAGGCAGCAGGTGTTTACAGCACAACACGCTGAGTCAGGGCGCTAACTCACCTCCACACAGGTAGAAACACACACACACACACACACACACACACACACACACACACACACACAGGAAGAGGCTCAATGCAGGCGCATCAAGCTCGTTTGTCCCTATACATCTGAACGTTGCATTACAGGGTTTTAAATTTCAACATAGTCAGGTGAAAACTCCTGTGTTGGTGCTTTTTATCTTCACTGAGAAGGATTTTCTTTTTTTTTATGATTTTGAAAACGATTTTTTAATGCCCGAATCAATATATTTGCTTTATTTGAGTCTATGTGGAGGTAGAAGGAAGTTACCGCATTTATTGTTGTAGTCTGAGTAACGTGACGTCATATCCGTTACGTATCCGTCAACCAAAATAAACCACAGCGAGCCGAAACAAGGAAGTACAAAACGTCGGAGGGTCGTCGTGGATACGACCTGCACCCTCACATGTTAAATCCAGCGTGGTAAACACTACACATCCAGTAAAGGATGGAAACACTTTGGGTTTCACACATTGCAGGAAAAGCAGAGCTAGACATCACGTCTAAAGCTGCATGCTAACTCTGTCACGGACAGGAAACGTTATCGTATCGCGGTAACGTGCGGTCGAGCCGGCCGTCGCTCTCGTCTCCGTGGTCAAATGGGCCGACGCTACAACTGTAGAGCACCCATATACTGACATTTATGTTAAATGCATTGAAACGGCCCCGATGGAGCTGACCATGGATGGATAAAGAGAACGGAGCTGATGGGAGAGCTAGAGACGGACTTGGAGAAGTAAGAGGAAGAAGACACGTGGGACTACGTCCGCTTTTCAAAATAAGATGTTAACAAAGGGAACTGTATATACAAAATACATCTATGGAAATAAGATTGATTGGATTATATTCACCAGAAGTATAAAAAATTAGATGCACCTTATAAATTAAAAAGAAAATACCACTAATTTGTGAGGAAAATGTCTTTATTCTTTGATTTTTGGGTTGCTGGAAATTTTTTTTATAAATAAATTCCTGCCAATGACTGATATATTTGACTTCAGGACATCTCTGACTACATACATGCTAAAAATCAAACATTTTCACTGTATAAATTTAGATATTTTCCAAAGTAAAAGTCCCTAGAAGTGTATGATTAAACTTTTTCCCCCATGGTCTAGTGTTTAAAAGTTAACAAAAATGGCATATAAATCGTAATATTGAATCAGCACCCGAGTATCGTGATAGTATCGAATCAGGAGATAGGTAAATCGTCCCAGCACTAATATTTTGGTTGTCAAGCTGAAAAATGGCTGCTCCTCTCTGATTCCTGAGAGGAGGACATTTTAGAGTTATGACATTTTCCCTGGACACCAAAACTATGAGAGCTTTTTTGCGTCTTTGTTTTTCTTTCCTTTCCAACTGTAGAAAACCACAAACGCTACCATCTCCCATCTGAGCGATACACAAAGTACACATGATGGCAAATAAAAGGAGCAAACTACTTGTCAAAAGGTGTTAAAATAACACATTTCCCCCTCCGGTTGTCATAAACTATGAGAGGGGAGCATATAACCGTTTCTCCTCATGGCACATCCAGCACAATTATAAATGTATGTGAGTTCAAGAGACGCAGTTTAAGTGATTTACGGGCCCAGCAGTATGTGCACTTGTGGAAAAACAGAGCTAACTGTGATGGCTGTAGTTCCAGTAAAACCATTACACGTACAATAAGAAGGACTGGGTGTGGAAAGTCCCCATCACGGTTTATGTTGGACCGCATGAAACGATGGAGGAAATGAATTTGTCTGCAGCGCGTGGCTTCATTAGTGCAGTCAGTTCATTAAAGAGCAGACTGAGTTAATCCAGTTCATCACACTGAGACGTGTCAGGAGGTGATTAAACATCAAATAACTACATCAACACTGGTTACTGCTCAAAGTACTGACTAATACTACTACTGCTGATAACTACTACTACTATCACCACCACTAATACTATTCCTACTACTGCTGAGAACTACTATCACCACCGCTAATACCACTACTACTGCTGATAACTACTACTACAATCACCACCACTAATACTATTCCTACTACTCCTACTACTGCTGAGAACTACTATCACCACCGCTAATACTACTACTGCTGCTGAGATCTACTACAATCATCACCACTAATACTACTACTACTGCTACTACTACTACTGCTGAGAACTACTATCACCAGCGCTAATACTACTCCTACTGCTGAGAACTACTACTATCACACCCACTAATACTACTCCTACTGCTGCTGAGATCTACTATCACACACATAATATAATCGTTGTTTAGCTCGAAGCAGCTGCAAATCATATTGGTGCAAAGCTTCACTTCAATTGAATTAAAATGTCCACAGAAAGAAGGTCAGAGTTTGTCTCAAGTCCAGCGTGGCTCGTCATCATATCACATCATCAGCATCATATACTGTACGCTACAAGCAACACATGACACAGCACTCAGAAGAACTATTATATATTACACACCGCTACTACTACCACTACTACCAATGATATTCCTGCTAATAACTCATGATATTTTCAGTGCTACTAGAACAACTAGTTAGCAACATAAATGCTAACTTTCACATCAAGCCAGAGTTCATTTAAAAATGTTGTTATATTGAAACTCACATTTCAGCATCATATAAGCTGCAAGCAACACATGACATAGTACTCAGAAGAACTGTTATTACACACCGCTACTACCAAAAATAATACTATAAGTAACTCATGACATTTTTCGCTACTAGTTAGCAACATAAATGCTAACTTTCACATCAAGCCAGAGTTCATTTAAAAATGTTGTAATATTGAAAGTCACATTTATTTATTTCATCCACCAATGAGAAGAATAAAAAAGGTGAAGCTAAAGAACTGTGAAACATTTCTCCAATTAGGCTAATTAGATCACACACACACACACACACACACACACACACACACACACACCTGATATCAGGCTACTCACCGAGCATAACGCTAACAGGCAGGAGGAGTAAAAAAAACCTGACAAACTGAGCTTCATGCTCCTCTCAGACGAGCCTCCGTCCTCGTCTGTGGTCCTCCACTGTGTGAAAACACTGGTTGCTTATTCCCCATTGGCAGGACACACACACACACACACACACACACACACACACACACACACACACACACACGCACACACACTATTAGCACGCACACACAAAGACAAGCAGCTTATTAGTTTGAAAGAGGAGCAGGTCAACCTCTTCTATACACAGACAAAGGGCTGAAGGTGTCTGCTGACATTTAGCTACTGATGCTGCCTTTGTTGTTAACACACACGCACGCACGCACACAAGCATGCACACACAAATACACACACACTTTGCAGCAGAGGATTGGTTGCCAATTATTTCACCTCTTTTAAACTAGGAAGGAACTACTTTTCACCTCAGTTCAGTGTGTGTGATTATAAACACCAAGTCCGTCCCCCTCTGTCTCCCCTCAGTTGGTACGGTCCAGCCTCCCTGCCCAAACACGCTTCCCGGTGACATCAGCAAAACCAATTGGTTTGTTTGTCGGCCGACTTCACAGTGAGGTGAGAGAGAGGACACACACACACACACACACACACACACACACACACACACACACACACACACACACACACACACACACACACACACACACACACACACACACACACACACACACACACACACACACACACACACACACACACACTTCCCCCCAAGGTTTGTCTTCACATCCCCAGCCTCTGCACCTCGGGATGTGTATCTCCCATCTCTGGTGGTTACTATGGCGATAACTGCCAACAAAAGGGGGGAGCAATGTGGATGAAATTAATATTGTGATAATTATCAGAAACATATTTATTTGAATATTCAGAATTACACTGTAAAAAGTTAAACTAATGTTGGTCTAATCTGTTGATACAAAACAAAATCCTTTAGTCTAAACTAGGGCTTTCAATCGATTAAAATAGTTAATCGTGATTAATCGCAAATTAATTGCATTTATTATCTATTCAAAATGTACCTTAAAGGGAGATTTGTCACGTATTTAATATTCGTATCAACATGGGAGAGAGCAAATATGCTGCTTTATGCAAATTAAATATCAATTAACAACAGGAAACAATGACAGATATTGTCCAGAAACCCTCTCAGGTACTGCATTTAGCATAAAGAAATATGCTCAAATCATAACATGGCAAACTGCTGTCAGTGTGTCAGTGTGCTGACTTGACTAGGACTTGCCCCAAACTGCATGTGATTATCATAAAGTGGGCATGTCTGTAAAGGGGAGACTCGTGGGTACCCATAGAACCCATTTACATTCACATATCTTGAGGTCAGAGGTCAAGGGACCCCTTTGAAAATGGCCATGACAGTTTTTCCTCTCCAAAATTTAGCATAAGTTTGTATGACATGGTTGGTATCACTGGATTCATTAGGTTTTATAGTTTCATATGATACCAGTGTCTTAGCCTTAGCTTTAGAAGAAACGAGTGGCGTTAAAACAAATTTGCGCATTATTATTGCGTAAAAAAAAGATGTTCTCCTCTCACTGTGATGGATTGTGTTAAAGTCTTCATTGTCTCACCATTTGATTATATGGAGATACAAATATATAGACACTGCAAGTGAAGAAAGACACAGCTACTACTCTTTCACATGAGCCTTTTTGACTTTGTTTACATTTAGATTCACATGATATGAGGCTGTTTTTCAACTCTTCAACTGTCTGAAACGAATAACAATTAGTCTTCTATAGCGCAGAGATGTTTGCATTTAATTTGACTGTGTTATGACCCCGAGGTAAAGGAGTTTTTCAACAGTTTGTTAAAATGGTTGAAACTGGCCGAATGTAACTCGATGTTTATGAGTATGATTTTTGCAGTAATCCTCCACAGACTGGAGGACATGATGCAGAAAATAAAACACAACAGTAAAAGTGTGATGAAACACTGGTAAGATTCACATTTTGTTCCTCATTGGTGGTCTTGTGATTTGAGCGGACCGCCTCGCGGTCGATGATTTGGGTCAGTTTTTCCAGCAGGGTGTCAGAGTGTCATGTGTCTGTTACAGTAGATTACACGGTTCAGATTAAAAACACATTCATGCTGCTCTTTGATGAGGCTTTTCACAGGCTGACTCGTGCATTCAGGGATGTTTAATGATCTCTGGTAATCACTGGATTTTTTTTTATAACATCATATCCTGCTTTAATATAATCGGTTCATCAGGGAGAGTCAATCAAATCAAATCAAAAGTACATCAGAGACTGACAGAGACCGTTTTTACAGCTGTTTGATCAGGCGTCAATAAATTAGTCTGACTTACTAAGACCTCACATTAGACAACCTACAGTTTACCTCTTGTAGATCACGACTGTTCTTTTCTAATCAAAGTGGGAAGTAACGTCACATTTTACCACAAAATCTCTGTTCACATCCTATTAACGGCTTGTTTCGGCATTTTGTTCAGAGGACTCCTAAGACGTGGAAGGGAACGGTCAATAAGAATGTTATATTCATTTAAATGTGCTAATTTCCAAATTCAGAGCACATCTATGATTGAGGGATTGCCTCCAGATGGCTCTCAACATGGCCATGGCTGAGCCGGCGGCTAGCAGCTAACGTTGCTAACAGCACCAACAGTGCTGACAGAGCTAACAGTGTTAACCTGGGGCGGAGCTGGAAGGTGGGTGCTACGCTTCCAAGGGCAAAGAACGTATATTGATAAGAAGCAAAAGCCAATTGGTCGCTCCATTGCAGCCTTAGCGCCCAGCAGCAAAGCTACTACTACCGGACGCCAGTAAAACGTCCACCTACAAGTACGAGAAACTAAATTATTTCTATTCTATTGTCATATTTAATGTCTCAATCGAAGTGGCCTGTGTTTTTTCCTTGCATGGTAGTAAATAACCTACAAATCCATTAAATTCTGTTGATGTCCTGCTACTAGCGCTACTAGCTACTGGCCGATAGCCGGTTGTTTGGGAACAGAGACGTTAACACATCTACCTCGGTACATCCATGGCCACAGACTCATTGGTGTTTTCAGTCCAAAATGGCGGCAGCGCTACCGCAGCGCCATCTAGTGGCTGTTGTCAAAAAAGCACCAGAGTTTCGTCTCTTTGCTTCTACACTCTTTGCCGTGGACCTGGACAGAGTTATCAGCTGTAACCGCCGTATGAGCGCAGTGAAGAGTAAGAGCAAGTAAAGTGAGGAGAAGCTCTGATTACATCACACACAGAGGGAGAGAGACTTCATTCTCTGCTCAGGTAGACATTACTCCTCTATATCTTTACATAGGCAATAGTTGTTTGATGCTATTCTAGGGATATCGAATTTACCCCCTTTAAGGAATTGTTACGGACATTTAGTAATTTAAAGACTGTTTGTAACATGTGAGTGTGTGTGTGTGTGTGTGTGTGTGTGTGTGTTTGTGTGTGTGTGTGTGTGTGTGTGTGTGTGTGTGTGTGTGTGTGTGTGTGTGTGTGTGTGTGTGTATGAGACCAACAGACCAGATCCTGCAGCCAGTAGAAATTTGCCTACAGAGGAAGATTCCCAAAATAGCACAAGATAACCTTTGATACTCAATACTGCTGCAGTCCCACTGTGCCAACACACGCACACAAGCACACACACGCACACAAGCACACACACGCAGCACTAGCACCTGTGCTACAGGTATAATTGGCTGTCAGTCACATGATATTTACCTTGAGGGCTGAAATGATGACAGTTAGACTTCAGACAAATACACTCTCTTTTCACAGCTGCAACTCTTTGTCTCACCTTTACTGACATGACTAATAGTAATAACTCCAACTCTTCACTTGACGCCACCTGACCTTGACCTTTGACCTCCCTAAGGAGGGATGTAGGTCAACCGAAAACTATTAAATGTTTCCTTTAGGGATCTAAAATATTTTATATGTAATGCAGTTCCTCATACGTTCCAGGTTAGGGTTTGATGATAATAATCACCTGATAATCATTGTCACCGAGCAGTATGTTACATGACAACAGGTAAGACAAGAGGAATATTGAAATGAACAAAAACAGTTTAAAGTGATTTTAACCCAGGACTTAAATCAACAAGGTGCTGAGAGGGCAGAAGACCTCCAGTTCACCCTCTCTCAGCTTCTAATGGGCTCTACTGTAGGTACGTACATGCTACTGTAGGGAGAATTAAATAAAGTAACAGATAAGTGAAGGAACAAAAACTGAGCAGAAGTTATGATGGATGGAAGAGAGGCTGAAGGAACAGGTGTTATAGTCGTGTTAGGGTTGAGCGCTGTGGTCTACACTGGTGAATTTCTATGGTTATTTAACATGTTTTGACATTTATGACATTTAAAAATCAACACGCATACAGACAATGAGTGTAAAGTTGTCTAATAAAAACAAGTCCTGACTTTTCTCAACACACACTGAAAACAGAAATCTCTGTCAAACTAATGCACACTGCAGAGATAGGAAAGGCTGAGTCATGTTGCAGGTAGTTACCATGCAAAATCACATTGCAATTATCATTTGCTTTTCCCTCTTTTACTATGATTTTTATTGAATTGTTTGTCTAAAAAAAACAGCATTATTGTTTGACTGTCTTGAGGCTGCTCTCTTGGCAGATTTATCAACTTAGAAGCACAAATCTAAACAAAGATTAAATACAGTGAATTGCTTAATACTCATTATTTATAATCAGTATAATATAAACAATCAATGATTAGTAACTTGCTATATAACACAAATTATTAAATGTTTATTAATGTGTTTGTCAACAACTATGACTCCTGCCATGAGGCATTCAAAACCGGCGTATTAAAAGTTAACGGATGCTTAATAACAGTATGTAATCATAAATATGTCTTCGCGTGTATAAACTGTTAAATAATTCACTGTAAAATTTGTTTCCACAGGGAGGTCAGAGCAAAAGTTTCTCACACGTTTGAGATATCGGTAGTAAAAGTAAAAATCCATCTTGTCCAGATGAAAGCGGATCCCTCCCAACCTTCCTGTTCCTCCATGCTGCCCTTTCCCCCTTTTTTTCCTTTAAGCCTCAATGATGACAAATAATCTCCAAATCCATCATCAGCTAACAACAAAAAAGAAAGAAACCACCTGAAAGCTCTACAGGTGAAGAAAAAGATTAAAGATATAACCCAACAGGAGCTGGCATGTGAGAGAGTATGCACCCCATCACAGTAAAGATCCGATAGAGATCACTTCAGCGCAGAGCAGTCGATAACCTCCAAAGTGCTGCGTTATCAGGGGAGCCCGGCGCATTTCACACGCCTTCAAACAAAAGCTGCCTTAGAGAAAATGAAAATGGGGGTTTAATGCCCTGTAAGACTACAGGGTTTAACTGAGAGTGTGTGTGTGTGTGTGTGTGTTGAAGTCTTATCAAACCACTGCTAAAAGCTACTTAGAGGAAACCCACAGGAGCGACCACACAGACTCAAAATAGACGCACACTTCCCAAAATGCACCATGTGTGATTGGAGCCCACACGCTCTCGTCTGGGTCATTTAGAGGAATATGATGCCGCCTCGCAAGTCAGAGCAATTATCTACTGAGGAGCTAGAAAGGTTGGGTTTAACTGATATCTGCCAAGAAATCTGGCTGCTTTTTAGTGTGCCAAAAACACCAACAATGACCTTTTTAACATGTTTTTCTTATTTCACCTGCAACAAAAAAGGTTATCTTTCAGCCTCGGCTTAGTTTGGCTCTCAAAAAGACAGATTCCTGTGGAATTTGGCAGACGGATGGAGAAGCAGCTGATCTATTCTGGACTCTTCGGGGCTCAACAACAACAACGATTGGCTGATTGCCCGGGGCAAGTAAAATGTCATGTCGGGTTAGTAAATCTAGCAAATCACTTGTCCGATCAGGTAAGTGGTGAAAAAGAATTAAAGACATTGTTTTTTTTTCAGGAGCTTATGATGGAAGTAGCTAAGGGGTGTTCTGGTTCATTTACTTAAATAAAGATTAAACAAAGGGCTGTCAAAGTTAACGCGATAATAACGCAATATTTAGGTTGTAGGGGCTCAGTTTTAAAGCTAGAGTGAAGATACTGATATCATATGAAACTAGAGAACCTAAGGAATCCATCGGTACCAACCATGTCATACTAGCTTGTCGAGAAGGAGGCTAAATAACGCTCCAAACTTGTGCTAAATTTTAGCGAGGAAAAACTATATTGGCCGTTTCAAAGGGGAGCCTTGACCTCTCAATTTTCTCAGTTCCCCCTGAACAATATTTCTGGACAATATTTGTCATTGTTTTATGTTGTTAATTGATTTCCAATAATAAATATATACATACATTTGCATAAAGCAGCATATTTGCCCACTCCCATGTTGATAAGAGGATTAAATACTTGACAAATCTCCCTTTTAGGTACATTTTGAACAGATAAAATGTGAGATTAATTATTTTAATCAATTGACAGCCCTAATTAAACATGACAATTAACTTTTGTATCAATTTCTAAAGGGTGTAGTAAAAATTGGCTTTGGATACAACCCGTTCGCACGAAAAGGAATATAAATGCCACGATAATGCGTAAGGCGTTTAGCGTGCAGTATGTACGCTTTTCTTGATTTATACGTATCATTTGTACGCCATGTATCCTGTACTGACTGCAATGTAAACGCATCTGCGTATAAATGCTACAGTAAGAGTAGTATAAAAAGAGATAAAAAAAACACTTATGGTGGGAGGCTGGCGAGGTGGATGGGCCCAAAAAACACCGGACTTTTAACCAGGAGAACCGTGTTCGAGGCCGTTGTTGACCTGTGTTTTGTTTTGTAAGTTGTTACGTTGTTTTTTATTGACGTTTTTTCTGGAGATAAGTTACGTAGTTTCCGTACGTATTTTACTTAGTTTTCTTGCTTATTTTAAGGCCAACCATGATGTTTTTCCTAAACCTAAGTGAGTGGTTTGTGGACGTTAGCGTAGTTTTTTGTTGCGTGGGGTACAAATGACACATGACAATGCTAAAACGCGTCCTATTGACACGTGGAATGTCATTGTAATTGCCTTCCTGTGAGATCGGGTTGTCGGGTAAGTCTACTTCTGTCTAGTCTACGGCACTTTGTAGGCGGACCATTTACTGGCGTCCGGTAGTCGCTTTCAATACAAAAGGGCGGAAGAGTAGCTCTGCTGCTGGGCGCTGATGTTACGATGGAACGACCAATTGGCTTTCACCTCTTATCAATATATCTTTGCCGACAACCGGTGTAGAAAACAGTGAAGTGCATGACCTTTCGAGCCAACGGACGGTGAGTAACTGATACTCAAAAGACATTTTCAGCGTAGTATTTTTTTAAACTGACAAAACAGGAAGTACATGTTTGCAGGGCCTAAAAATAAAACTGACTTTAAATCAAAGTGGCAGGAGTGAAGTCTGGGTGTGACATCATGTGTTGGCAGAGGGTTTTTTTAGAGAGAGAGAGAGAGAGAGAGAGAGTTTGGCATGGAGGTAAAAGAGTGAAATATTTGGACGGTGGAAGTGAAAAAGAAACCCTCTCCACTGCCTACAAACACTTGAACTCCTGATTGCTTTGGCAGACGAGTTAAGTTGGCTGACAGACAGCTGTTGTACTGGGCAGCTCCCACATGTGTGTATATAAATATACAGTATACTGTGTGACTGTTTCCCAGCATAAATCAAGACTATTAAAGACAAATATCTTCCAATTGAAAAGACCAACAGGTACCCTATGTGCATACATCTTTCTAATGCATCCACAGCCAAAACACAAAGCTTCCTCCTTAATTCAATTACATCCGCCAGCTGCAATCTGGAGAAAAGGAGGAGGAGGAGGAGGAGGAAGAGGAAGAGGAAGTGTTGACCCAGACTTTGGCTCTCGGTGTAGCTGACTGTGATCTCAGGGGGAACAGAGCGGCTGAGCAGCTGTGTTAGCCAGGAAATGTACAACACGGCGCAGAGAGGTGCACTGCAGCAGCTACACAATCCTCTCATTGGGTTTATATGATACTGGAGTTTATACTTCATTCCAGAGGCTCAACCCTCGGCTTCATCTTCTCTCCCTTTATTTATTTATCTACGTCATACATTGTTGTTTTCAGGATAAGTTAAGCTACTCAGAAGTACCATTAACTGACACTAGGGTGATACTGACACTTCATTTTACAGGTCCGCAAATTTCATTTTTAATTATAGGTGATTATTAGCAATTAACCTATTTCTTTGGAATTACTGCCAAATTACCCCAATATTTACCTCAAAATTTATCGAAAATTACTTTATTATAAACATTATTTAATAATTATATTCTGCTATTTCCCAATAGCTGGTAATTTATTTAATACATTACATTTAGTTAATTGATATGTTTTATTTCCATGTCTGCTGATAATAATTAGCAAATAACTTCTTTGAAATTTCTTAAAAAACTCCCTGAATCATGACATTAGTTACCAGGTTACATTTGTGTAGACGATAAGTCACACAATTGTGAGATTTGTGTCTGATCAGAAGTGTCTGCTATTAGTTTTCCACCTCCGATGAAGAGCCGCTTCTCAAGCCTAAGGGCCCTATTTTAACCATTCTATGCTATTTTAGCATATAATTACTAAATAATGTTTATAATATATACATTTTGAGGTAAATATTTGGGGTAATTTGGCAGTAATTCCAAAGAAATTTCAAGTAGGTTAATTGCTAATTATCACCATGAAATTTGCGGACCTGTAAAATGACCCAAAATATAAATAAACTATGGTGCATTATGAAATAATATATTCTTATTAATTATATAAAGTAGTTCAAATGAGCTCCGCCTTTACCAGCTGCAACATTAAAGTGATGAACACATTAATGCATCAATAATTATAAACCAATAATATAGATTAATCTGAAATGGGACAGATTTTGGCAGATCTTCACCATGAAAAGTACATTAGCTAGCAGCAGTTCCTGTTCCCACTGATGTACAGACAAGATTCACCCGGATTACTTTTAATACTGAAGAAGATCTGAAGTTATTCGGAGTATATTTTTATTTAATTTCTGGTCGGACTGCCCTCTGTGGACATCAGAGAAACTGCTATCACAGGAAAAAGCAGATTCCAGCAACATGGGTCTTGTGCTGCGAGTTTAAACCAAAGTTTATAAGTTCACATATCAGGTCAGAAAGCTTTGGGTGGGAGTCTCAGCAGCTACCGTCCCTTAATGGAGTCTTTTACCAATAAACACAACCCCATTTGCTTCCAGTAGAGAAGCTCAGCAGACGAACGCTCGTGTAAATGTGCGAGCTGTGAGGCAGGGCGTTGCTGTAAAAGAACATGTGTGCTCAGTTAGCGTTGACTGGGTAAATAAAGCTTCAATAAGTACAGGTTAAACCAATCATAAGCCCTTCAGCTGGTTGTGCTAACGGTTAGAAAACTGAGCTTGTGAGAAGACCGTTGCCAGTTTTCTGCGATTGAATACTTGACGAGAGTGGATTTAATCCCAGCAGATTATATACAGTACAAATACACATATATATGCCCACAGATGAGGACGTAATCTAGCGGCTGTGTAAAACCATCACACAGTATTAGCCTTTCACACCCGGATCCCAGATAGCACTGCCTTCTGCTCATTTAGAAATAAAGTATGTCACAGAGCCAACGCCGTGCTGCTCACTGCCAAATGGCATTCTGGGTAGTAATGTGAACTGTGTCAACCTGTCACTCATGTGTTTGAGCCGTCAGAGGAGGGATTTGTTTTTGTCTTTATGCTTCATTTATCATATTTATAAGTGGAAAATAGTTGTAAATGGCGTACAAACATCACTGCACTGTCTTTAGTTTAAACCTGATCTACGTTTCTCCTTTTCCTCTCCAGTAAAACTTTAAAACAAACAACAGACAAGAGAAGACAAACATCCCAAAATAATCTATAAAACAATCCACAATCTTTGGTCTCACAATCTACACCTCTCTGATAAAATCTGGTCATTTTGAATTTAACAGAAGTATTTCTTTCTGTCCTATTGTGTTGCACTGATCTGGTGATTTGCAGATTATAGTTGGTTCATGATTCGAGATTAAAACCGGGTTAAATTCAGTTGAATTTAGATGTGTAGTTTACATATAACTGTTGTTTCTACGGCATTTCAATCCAAAATGAAATATAGCCGTATAAAAGTTGTCGGTTAAATGTAACCTAGATGTCTTCAATACTAATTTTCCAACTAAATTTGGTTTGTTCGACAAGAGAGTCTTAACTCAAGGACCACTTTCTTGCTTTTTCCAAAGTTTCCACAGCAGATGGGAGTCTGATTATTTGAAAGCTCTGGGAAAAAAAAAAGCTTGTAAGTGGACCTTGAGTTAAACTATTTCCAAGGTCAAGATTGAGATTTCTTACTCAAATTTGGTCCAGTTTTAACCCAGGTGTCTAGACATGTTTTCAGTAGCAAATCCCCTAATCAATGCTGATTGGTTACAACTTTTATACATATTACATTATTGTTATATTATATATTATATTCCTCAGTTCAACTGCGAGCTACTACAGCTGAAATGTGGTTATCTAGAGTTAGCTGTAACCTTAGATTTAAATAGGACTGCCCCCTCTTAGTTGATTAGTCGAATAATCGGTTGTTTTGTTCTTAGTCGACTATGATTTATTTATTTGATTAGTCATTTTTTTATGTTTTTTTCATGCTGAATGACTTATTTCTAAGAAACTTATGAGCACATCTCTGGTAAACACCAGATTTAAAGTTGTGCTTTTGTTTGATTCTTTGTGGAGAAACTCAGTTTTACAGATCTGTCGATTACATCAACTAATCAATCAGTTGTTCCTAGTTTTAAGATAGATGTTTTGACATCTTTTGACCTGCAAATCACTTCCTTCTTCACCTGAAAAATTTAGAGATTAAAGGTTTTGGCTGCACCGTTGAACCGTTTTGATGCTACTGATTTTATCCAAACTGTGACTCGCCTGCATGTCAGCGCTCCTTACGAGCCTGAAGTCGCCACAAACTTTACTCGCATTTCATCCCAGTTGACAGCCGGAGCCCGAGAGAGTCGACCAGCTCACCCTTCAACCCTCCAGGACCGAACCACTAGTGACGACTTCCTCCCTCGCTCTCTTGCCGGGCATGGCGAGAGCAGCGGAGGTGCTTCCATGTGCTGCAGAGAGTCAGCTGCTTGGCGAGGCTCTGGCGTTCCCCCCGGTTCTCCACCCAGCGGCCCCCGAGCAGCCCGACCGAGAGGAAATACCAGCGTGTGCTGCTAAAACAATGTGGTTTTAATCTGAGAGGCCTTTAGCTCAGTTTCTCCCTCAGTCTCTCAGGAGCTCTCTCTCTCTCTCACTGCTTTATACAAGAAAACACTTTCACTCCGGAGGTTTAGTCAGCAGAAGATTGTTCCTCTACATCTCTGTTCTCCCTTTCTTCATCTGTTTTTGATCATCTCCTCCTTTTTTCTTTCCCTTCTTTCTCATCTCCCCCCTGCCTCCTCAGCTCTCTGTCGGTAAAGGACTCCTACTCACTGCGAAGAGCGGGAACACAGAAACTCCCTCAACCTCGATGCCTCGCTATTCACACTTCAGGCCTCGGCCCAAATCAAACATGGCTGCAAACATTAATATTACAGCAGCAGCTGAGAGGAGATCAAAGTGGGCAGATGGTTAAAAAAACACAACCGAAGGACTCGTTAGACTTCTTTTCCTGTCGCTTTTGAATCCGTTCGTGTTGAATAACTGGACGGCTGAGACGTCATGCTGACCTTCCAAAGACTTGAGAGCGTTCTCGTGAAGTTTTGGGGTTTAAAAGACTTCTCTTTTCCACTCCTCACCACAACATAATGAGCGAGGGACGTGTCCTCCATCATTTTACGTCTGGGGTTTCTTTTTTCTGTCAAAATGTAATCTTCCATAAACAGAAATCACCCTGAGAAAGCAGTGAAATATCACCCCGACTCCCACGCATTTCACCTCTACAACTCAACCTACTGTATATCCCACTTAATGCTGAAGCTACGAAAGGAAAAAAAACATAATTTCCTATACAGTTCGGAGCAGATTTAAAGCTGCAGAAATGTGAAATCCGAGGGCGTTACAGCTAAAACAGCCTGCTGTGACCACAGGAACTGGGTGTGAAACAGCAGCTCTGGTTCACTCCACGTGGTGTTTGAAAGTTGGCCAGCAGGGTGAGCTGACGGTGAATAAGATGGAATAATAAGATCTTGTAAAGGGAAGGTCACAGGGTTGATTCTACAAACTGCGGAGGGGTCTTGAATCACCCTGTCGGAGTTCATTTCGCATTAAAGACTGGCTCGCTGTACATTATCCCGCTTATTACACGGCAACTTGATAAAGAAATCAATAATTTGACACAAAATCGCTGTGTACGGAGATCAGAACTGCGTCCGAGCAAATGGTTTGTTATTCATAGCAGCGGGTCTGCTATAAAGGAATAATAATAAATGATTCTGACTGGGCACATTGTCACATATCACCCTCCTTGCTCTCTTTCCATGTTTCATGTCTATCTCTACTGTCAAATAAAAGCAAAAAAATATATATATTTTAAAAAGTATAATTTCCCTATTAGTGCCAAAAACTCTAAATTTCAAGCTAGGGGTGTCACGCTACACCGGTATAGATGATAAGCGTGATATTTAAGAATGAAATAATCCAGCACCTCTTAAATCAAGCTTTTGTACAGTTCTGGTTACAGACTTTCACTCCACCTCGCTACACTCGTATTTTGAGTCTAATTCATTTGCCAAAAAAAGACAAAATGCACAATAAACAAAGTTAAAGATGAATTTGACTGATAGCATTATTCTTTTTTTTTTCAGATTTTCTATAGATAATCGTGTAGTGAAAATCCGATCATGACAGCCCTATTTCAAATGATATCTAGCCTTACTTCAAATATTAATTTGCACATAAAGAAGATACAACAGGAGCTCAAGCACAAAACTAAATATTTGGTCAGTGAGGCGAAAAAAGAAAAAAAACATTTTCAGTTATTTTCAGTAAAGGGATTAATGATGCAGACGGACAGAAACATTCTGCGTGTTGAAGAGTCAGTTTGTGCAGTTTTGATTTAATTCAACTGCTAAAATGTAAAGAAAACATCTCTTCAGTGAGTAAAGTCCAAACTATGCGGGCTGAAACTCGTCGAAAGGCTCGACTTCATTACCAGACGAAGAACAATCTGAACTCTGTTCTGCTGTACAAACACCGACGGATGGGGAAATGACACAAATAAAACTTCATCGTACCAAACTACTTCATTTGCTGACGGATATATCACATTTGGGCATAATTTGACAGATGTAAACAAACAATCCTCCGCCAACTGTCAAACCACAGGATTGAAACCTGTCACGAGTCTGATATTGATTGATTGACAGGTCAAAATACAACATCTATACACCTAAATCCTAGCTTTTTGTTTACTGATGCTGTTTACAGTTTGTTTTCATCAGCAAAACAAAACATTTTTCATCACTGCACCTTGTTTATCTCTACTCTCTGTATGTCTACATGTGTAATTTAGCATTAAAAATAGAAAAAAAGAAACTCATCTGGAAATGAGTTAGGAGGAAATTAGGAGAAAAACGTCAAATAGTTGAACATAGTTTGAATGTTTGGGAGTTACGGTAGAAAATAAAGCTGTGATTCTGCTCACAAAACAACGGCTAAATCTGGACGTCATCCTGTAACCCTGAATATCCTCAGACTGGATCCCAGCCATGAGACTGGAGCCCAGAAGCCTTCGCTATGCCTTAGTTATAGCAAACACACACACACACACACACGCACACACACACACACACACACACACACACACAGCTGGTGCTTAACCACCTCTGGTGACCCCAATCGTTCCAACTGTACAGATTGAGTTTCCACAGCATCTGTGCCGGCCACATGTGTGTATCTAACATGGCTAATATGGCTAATCCCCCGGCCCACAGACACACACACACACACAGACACACACACACAAACACACACACACACACACACTGAGACCATGGGTGGTTGTATCTGCAGTGGTGGGTGGATATCAACAAGCCAAATCCCTGTTTGACCTGCTAACAGAGCAGCTGCTGACAGCAGACACAATACTATAGAGTATCTTAAACTGTTTCAGTGGAGATTCAAAGATTAATCAATTAATCAATTAGTTGTCAACTATTAAAATAATCGCCAACTATTTTGGCAATCGATTAATCAGTCTGAGTAAATTTGAGCTGCAACAAATGCTGATTATTCTCTCAATTAATTAATTAATTAATTAATCTTTTGACCACAAAATGTCAGAAAATAGTGGAAAATGTCCTTCGAATTGCTTCACAAAAACCCCCAAAATATTCTATCAGCATCACAAGACAAAGAAAAACAGGATACTCTTACAAATTAGGAGCTAAAAACACATTTTTGCATAACAACTAATCGCCTATAGTTAGCTAATAATTTGTGCCATAAAGCAACCGCATTTCAAATATCAGTTGATACCCTCATGGTGTCATTTGTTTGCTGTGATTTGTCTCCATGCTGATGTTATGATGAGTTACTGATGTTAAAATGATGCTCACAGCAGCAGCAGCAGCTTCTGGTGAATAAATACTGTAAAGCACACTGAGGTGAACTGAAGTGAACTCTGTAAAAAAAACACTATTTGCCTCTTTCTAAATAGTTTTGCTTTCCCGCTAAACATACCGACAGATAAACAGACAGACAGACAGACAGACAGACAGACAGACAGACAGACAGACAGACAGACAGACAGACAGACAGACACTCCGTGTCCACCTCAGTGCTCATTTACATTTAGATGAGCCCATTAAGATCCATAAACCACCAACACCACCTCTACTACCTCTTCCTCGTTCCTCTCAATTTAAATAAAAAAAACAGTACTGCCAAATGATTTGGGGATTTGGTGAGGTGAAGGGAAATGACCACTTTCAGCTCACCTCCTTCTTCCTCTCCTCCTCCTCCTCCTCCTCCTCTCTCATCGCCAGCTGCTGTTTCAAAAAGCAGCAGCTGGAATCCCGCCTCCACAAACACCTCATTTCAGGTGATTGAGGTTGAACAAAACTAATAATGTAGTAATGAAGACGGACACCGAAGATGGAGCTGCCAAAATAAACAGTAATGGTGAGTGGGTGGGTGTTGTCCCGTGAAACAGGTGGGTGTTATACCAACACTGTGATTCCCTCTCAGAGGACCTGAGCGGGAGAGAGGACGGGATATTTCAACAGGAGGAAGAGAGAAGCGCTGTAAACATGAGTTATAAGAACTGGCTTCCTCTCAGGAAGGAAACAAGCGGTGCTTTGATGGAGGAAGGAAGATGTAAAACCTGAAGGAGACCCCAGACGTAAAGGCCAAGAGTCTGAGTCTGGGAGATTTACGGTCGGCTGAACTTCACGTAAAGGCCAATATCAACCCAGAGCATCAATTTAATTCACTGAGAGGAAGCTTAAAGGGGAACTACTATATATGTAAAATAAGTTGTATAAAGATTCAGGCTATATTAGCCAAACACGCCAAAATCTCTGACCAAACTGAAACACATGAACACGCCTCCTGGCCACAGAAAAGTGTAGTTATTGCAGCGAGCGGCACGTCGATGCTGCCTGGTGTGTTTTCAGCGTGTTTGATCTGGCATGTGATCCCAAAGTTTCCTCAAGATACTAAATAATGACAACGCACAAGACATCTAGTATATATATTCATTTGATAGAACGAGACGGGTCGTTTAAGGCATTTGAACAACTAGTAATGTTCTTCTTGACAGCCTGAAACATGTAGCTTCAATGAAAAGCTGAAACAAGCTGATAGAGAACATATATGGGAGCAGGATTACTACTGCAACAACACATCATCAGTCCAACGACGGTCTAAACCCAGCTCACGTTCCCTATAAGTGGACGAACAATCCAACGCTCGATGAAGTCTGCTTCACAATGACAGGAAGAGCAGATATCGAAGGATCAAAAAAGCGACGTCGCTATGAACGCTTGGCCGCCACAAGCCAGTTATCCCTGAGGTAACTTTTATGACACCTTCTGCTTGACACCCAAAAGGTCAGAAGGATCGTGAGTATCATACTGATACTGAGGATTAAGGTACTTTCACGACCTTACAGGTACTCGAGGGGGAAAAAGCAGAGAATAAAGTAGTGCTAGAGTGCAACTTCACAGCAGAAACATATGACGTACGACAGAAACCTATCAACAGGTGGTCCGAAATATATTAAATGTTAAATATTAAAGCCATTAATACAGTACAGACCAACATATTTCAGCTTGAACGAGTCTGTTTAATCGACTACACTTCCAACATAAAGCCTCTTATTTTAATAGGGCTGTCAAATTTAACGCCAATTCATTTTAACAACACTAATTTCTTTAACGCATTAACGCAACTCACAATCTTTAGGTTGTAGAGTTAAGATACTGGTATCATATGAAACTAGAATACTTAAGGAATCCATCGGTACCAACCATGTCACACTAGCTTGTCGAGAAGAAGGATAAATAAGGCTCCGAACTTGCGCTAAAATTTGGCGAGGAAAAACTGGCACAGCCATTTTCAAAGGGGTCCCTTGACCTCTGACCTCAAGATATGTGAATGTAAATGGGTTCTATGGGTACCCACGAGTCTCCCCTTTACAGACATGCCCACTTTATGATAATCACATGCAGTTTGGGGCAAGTCATAGTCAAGTCAGCACACTGACACACTGACAGCTGTTGTTGTCTGTTGGGCTGCAGTTTGCCATGTTATGATTTGAGCATATTGTTTTATGCTAAATGCAGTACCTGTGAGGGTTTCTGGACAATATCTGTCATTGTTTTGTGTTGTTAATTGATTTCCAATAATAAATATATACATACATTTGCATAAAGCAGCATATTTGTCCACTCCCATGTTGATAAGAGTATTAAATATTTCACAAATCTCCCTTTAAGGTACATTTTGAACAGATGTGAGATTAATTTGCGATTAATTTGCGATTAAATTTTTAATCGATTGACAGCCCTAATTAAATGTTAAATATTAAAGCCGTAGATCTTTAAAGTTAGTACAGACCAACAGCTTGAACGAGTTTCTGTCTGTTTAATCGACTACACTTCCAACATAAATCCTCATATTCTAATTATTTCTGTGCTCCAGAGTCCCTGAGATCCACTTCGGTGTTTAAATACAATATTGTTATAAATCATCATCATCATCATTTCTGCAATAAACAATCCCAGCGTTCGTCCTCTGTGTTGGATTTCCTGCTGTCCTTTTAATGCCATGTGGTGCATGGGGAAGCAGAGGAGGACGAGCGGCTCAGATTTCATTACATTCCCTACATGAGTAAAATGCCTGGGAGGCTCCTGCCTGCTCCCCCCCCCCCCCCCCCCCCCACCACACTCCCTGCTGAGTGTGTGTGTGTGTGTTCGTACATGCACACACTCTGTCTTTTTCTTCTACCCTACCTCTCTCCCCTCCTTCTCATACGGGGAGAAAAAAAACAGTATCTGTCAAGATTTCGGGTTTTTCTAAAATGGATTTCTCCCACAGGGTCGCTCGGGGCTGCTCCCATGAGCCACTGCTGCACCGAGAGATGGAGAGAAGTATAAAGAAATAAAGAAGAAGAGAAGAGAGAGAGAGAGAGGCTTTGCAACACAGATATTTACAGTTTCATAATAAACTGCTGCTATATTCAGGATCTTTTGGCAGCTCGGGCTCATGTAACATTCATGCCAATAAACACTAATGAATTCAATTGAGAGGGAGGCGGCGAATGATGCAGCAAACGACAACAACACACACACACACACACACACACACACACACACCTTAACAACTTGCCTCACAGCAGCTGGTCCATTTCATGCTCTGGCAAAAAAAAATCGGGCCGATCGATCGAGGCAAAAAGAAGATAGAGAGAGAGAGAGAGCAGCAGTCATGATTTGTGATGCGTTCACCACAGCAACATGTTCCAGCCTCGTCTACCGAACCCAGACGCATACTGATGAGCTGCAAACTGTTTCCATCTGGGAGGAGGAAAAAAATAAAAGCTTTCTATCGCAAACACACACGCCGGGCTGCAGTCGTCGCCATCATCGCCGCCGTCTCAACAGGTGGTGTTTTGACTCTCCCTCCATCAGACTTCATATATACACATACTCCACACTCTGTGAAACAGCCGTGGTGCTGCACAGTCACACAGGTTTCTGCTCCTCCTGTATTTGCTTTTTGGTATTCAGGTGAGGTGATGGAAGCCTGAGCTGAAGGACGGGAGATTGATTTAGAAGTTTGCGAGGCTGGTTTCAGTCAAAACTGAACCTTTTCACTAAAGCTGAGTATTGACAATCGATGCTCGTCTGGCTCTCATCAGAACATCTACAGCTATTTAGTCAATTGTGTTTAAAAAGTCAGTGTTTCATAGGTCCTCTAGTGGTGTTTAAGCTGATTTCTTTTCAAAAATTTGAAATTTTAATTCCAGAATCAATAAATTTGCTTCATTTGAGTCTATGCGGAGGTAGAAGGAAGCTACCGCTTTTATTGTTGTAGCCTGAGTAACGTGACGTCATATCCGTTCTGTATCCGTCAACCAAAACAAACCTCAGCGAACCGAAACGATTAAGTATAAAACGTTGGAGGGTCGTCGTGGATACGACCTGCACCCTCACATGTTAAATCCAAAGTGGTAAACACTACACATCCAGTAAAGGATGGAAACACTTTGGGTTTCACACATTGCAGGAAAAGCAGAGCTAGACATCACGGCTAAAGCTGCATGCTAACTCTGTCACGGACAGGAAACGTTATCGTATCGCGGTAAAGTGCGGTCCAGCCGGCCGTCACGCCGTTCTCCCCCTGAAGTCCTTCACCACGGTCGTCACACATTTCCAGTGACTGGCGTTAATCTGCTGAATCACATATCAGGACTAATGTGTGTTACCGTTAGATGAGATGAGGGATCAGCAGTTGAACCAGGTTGTAACGGGACACCAGGGTTTATTTATTTAGCCTGCAGGCAGAGGGCGGGACGGGACACGCCCCAAACGGCCCCGATTTACCTGGAGAACCAGTCGTCACGGCAACCTGCTGAAAGAGATGCCTTGTGCTCAGACTGTAAATTTATAAACCGTCTCACACCTACTACCATTACCATCAGCAGTACTACAAATTCCAACAACACAATGAGTACTGTCATGTTATGTACACCTATTGTACTGCCAGTGTAATACCACCTACGGATCGTATGATATCTTACGAAAAAGTTATTCCTCCTGTTTCGTTCCTATGAATGTCCAGCAACACGTGATAATTTCCACTCGTTAGATGCATACAGTCTTTTCAAAACAAATTTCTGTCTTCACAGGAGACAACTACCTTAGGTTTAGGATAACGCCCGGGCCAGACTGGGCAAGTGTGGCGGCTGCCTTGCTTAACTGCTGCGTATCTCACGCGTGTGGCGTCCACACTAGCAGTGTTTCATCTGCTGCAGTCAGCCCTTTCTTTCTACATAGTCTGCCTTTCATAATGGGCATTTAATTTCATTATAAATATAATTTATATTTATTTTAGACAGAAAAAGGTTAAGAAGCGTGTGCTCATTTGTAAATAATAGTAATAATCCACAATTAAAACTTGGTACTTTATTCATTCATGGAGCCGTGCAAGTCACTGCATGTTCTACAACACTGTCCTGTAAATATTTCTGTATAAAAGCCTTGTGTTAACAAATGAAGGAATTTCTGTCCACAGAAAAAAAACGCTTGAGGGCTTTTATTTTGAAACGGAAGCAGGAAGTGTTTACTTTTTTCATGTCTGTGGCATATTCTACAGATACAAACAATGAAAGTGTAGTAATGTTGCTGGTATGATGTCAATATACTGTCAAAAGATCACTTTCACTCTATTTTTGCCGTGAACCACGCGCTGCAGAAGTTACTACTACCTGTACTAGTACCACAACTATTACGATTACTAAAACAACCACTCCCTCTGCTGAAAACACACACAGACACAAAAGGGATAATAAGGAGGGCGGGTTGTCAGCGATATAATGAGGACACGGTGTTGAATGTAACTGGAGTAGAAATAGAGTGAACTTTAACCCAGTTACAGCTCACTGCTCAGTGCTGAAACATAAATACTGTTAGCTCAGTGGAGGAGGAAGTATTCAGGTATTTGTCTGATTGATTTTAATTCAGTGGACTTTTGGTGAAGTCATGTGAGAGTTGTTGTTCTGACTGTTGATACTGACAAACATCTGTGGTAATGTGAGGCCTTATGTGGCCTCGATAGTGGAGGACACAGGTGTGTGTTTATGTATCTGTGTGTGTGTGTTACATATGTGTGAAAACAGGATGTTGGAAAAAGGCAGAAAGCCGACCCAGTCAGGACGCAGACATCCTGCTGAGATACAAAAGGCTGCTAAGACAAACACACACTTCTGCATCAAGGTGATGACATGTTCACACACACAAACATACAGTCCTCCTCCCTGTCGCATAACTGGGAATGTAAATGCTACTGCAAACAACTTTAACAATAGCCTACAATTCCCATAATCCCGCAGATGATTTCAAACCACTGGACACTGCTGAGCAACAGAGCAGCCTCTCATTTTACTCCATAAAAACTTTATTTTGACATCCTGCGGTTCAGACAGTAACAACAGGCCGCTGAGCATCAAATTAAGATCAACCAGCGCCTGTTTTTAGATTTGGCTGAACATTTTTAACATAAACACACTTTCAGAGACGCCTAACCTGCTTGTGACAGTGAAGGTCATGATTTGAATGACGTTTAAATTTCTTCGTACAATCGTGAGTCGACAGACGGATGAAAACATCGCTGCTCACATCTCTCTTTACATTCAAGGTCACTTATATGGAAAAACTGATCAGCTGTGTTTTAGTTGAGCTTTTTTTTTTAATTAAAAATTTGAAGTTTGACAACAAATGTAGTGCAGCAGCACACAGCGTCAAGACGGTGGCGGCGGTCTCTGAACAGGAAGTCTGTAGTCCATAAAGAAGAGTTTAAACTCATTAAACAGTGTGCGGTGAGAGAGAGCTGTTACACGTTACTAATACACACACAGCGCTAGCTTCTACTACTATTTCTGCTACCAATATTAGTTAATTCACTGTATTATTATTATTGACAACTGCTGTTATTGTCAAGGCAAATGCAAAGTGAATGTTAAGAGTCAGCACAACTGCAAACAAAGTCAAGGAGAAGATGTGGACGAGTGCAAACAGGCAGCATGTAAAGAGACAAAAGAGACAGAAAGTTGCACTTGAACCTTCACGACTCCACTTCATAAATGCACAAGAAAAAGGACAAAAACTTGGCTTCCTGTTTTTTGTAGGTTTTGTAACACCTACACACACTCGATACACACTGCTAGCTAGCCAACAACTACTCTACTACTACTTTACAGTTAGCACATTGAGAGTTTGTAGAGATTAAACTAAATTATTAAATGCCACGATAATGTGCAAGGCGTTTTGGCGCGCATTAAGTACGTCTTTCTTGATTTCCACGTCTTTTGCACACCATGTAGAGAGTTAGTGACGGTGGGCGGGTCCAACAAACACATAGCTTTTAACCAGGAGACGCGTGTTTTGTTTTCTAAGTTACGTTAATGACGATTGTTGTTAGAGTCCATTTTATTTATTGTTTTGGTTGTGTGGTTTTATTTAATAAATGTTCTATTTATTTATGATATTTTAATATTTTTTACAATGTCTGAATATTCTTAAGAATTAAACATGCATTGCTCTTTGAAAAGGGTGTACTTGCATTATTATTATGCTAATATATTATCATTATATCGGTGGCACAAAATGGTCTTAAAATGACAACAATATTGTTTATCGAAATTATTTCTGGGACAATATATCGTCCAACAAAAGTATTTTATCGTCGAAGGCCTAATCAGATCACTGCAGAAAACTGAAAGTAATCAGATTACTTAAATTAGTAAGTAGTGTTGTTGGCTTTTTACATGTTTTTTCACATTTTTGCTATGAAAGTCTGCACGATCTGTCAGGTAAAAACTGTATGTTGCAGCGAGGAATGAGCTTTTCTTTTGCAATTTATTAAGCTCTTGTTCTGTTTTAATTAAACAAGTGTCTGTACAGTGAGTTCAGTGTTATTTCGATTTACTGAGCTTCTATGTTGTGCCCTTTTTGTGCAAAGCTAATATCCTTCACAGGAAAATGATGTTTTTGGATTAAGTTGCACTATAAATGTGCTCCACTGTCACTCTGCTCCCATGAAACCAGTTATTGTCCAGGACTCGAGGCACAGCGGAGAGTGTTATAATCAGTTCTTGAAAAGCAGGTTTGGCATTATGACAGCGGCGGTGGCGGCGCTCCCTGCCCTCTCAGCATATCTGAAACTGGACCCCGAGGGGTTTGACCCCCCACCCCCCGGTGTTCAGCTCCGTCAGCAGGTCCAGTCCAGAGTTTGTCGCAGGACTCAAGGGGAATGAAGCGATAAAGGTGCACCAGGAGAAAAAGAGAAGGAATCTGTCTGCATTGTCCTGCTTTAATCTCTGTATTACATTACATCTCCACCAGATCCCTACAGTCCTTAAACATGGGAACAGATGTGCTTGTTCTACTTGGAGGACACCTACAGACATGATACCTCGCACGCTAAGCAGCTGAAGATTTATGACTATAAAAGGGAAAGAAGAGCCCACTTTACTCCATTTATCTCAGTCTGTTTATCATAAATACCTCAGACACAGCAGGGGGAGCACAGCTGCAATCACACACATGCAAAGAAAACTCAATGAACATATGGAGGAGAAAAATGGCCTGATAAGATAATAACAGGGAGGCAGCACGATGTAAAGTGAGTCTATTACTTTCTATATACACAGCATCAAGTATTGAGAGCTTCTTTTGTGTATTTTTGGTGATGTTTTGCCTCCATCAGATAACCTACAATAGAGAGATGACAGGAGATAAAGAGGAGGGAATAAAATGCGGGACTCAAACTGGGATTGTGATCACATGAGCACAGCCTTAAATCTTAAAGTGGAAATGAAGCGTTCAACCAAGTTAAGCTGGTTTACTAAAGGGATTACCACTCTAATGAACTATTATATAACAAACATGACAAATGTCAGCATTTAGGAGCAAAAATTAAGATTCCTTTTCATTTTTTTTGTGGCAAGAGCGCCGCCATGTTGCAGTACTTTAGCCTGTGACGTCACCAGGTTGGTCGGCTCGGCTGAGTTACACAGATACAACGGTAGAGACAGTGAAAGACGCAGACTGAGGATACAGGACAGAAGAAGACAAAAGAGAGGACACTATTGTATTGCTCCTGGATGGAAAGACGAGTTTTACAATGTTAAAGCCAAGGACAAAACCGTCCATTTCATAAGCTGAGGCTGAAACGGAGATCAGTAACATTATAGCAGCGCTGGCTAGTGGCACTGAAAGAGTCCTCCGACAAGCACTGAGTCCAGCTGCTGCTGACTGTCTCTCCATCTCCCGTCCTCTCCCCTCTCTGATCAACTGTCTCTGTCTCCCCATCTCCCGTCCTCTCCCCTCTCTGTTCACCTGTCTCTCCTCCTCTGCTGTCTCATTCAGACCGTTCAAAGACAGGGTCGCTAAGAAAATAAACGCCAAAAGCACTACTTTATTCTGAAGCCCACGTTATAGCGTTCGTTTACGTAACTTGCCGATAGCTTCGGCTAGCTACCGGCTAAAAAATGTGAAACCAAAACTCCCGTCACAAAGTAAAACTTATCTCCAAAGCAAACACTAGAGACATTATCGGCCTGACATTACCTGTGTCTTCAACTAACAAACTAACTAACTCACTCATTCGGTTATACTCCCGAGCCCACACACACCACGGAGCGAAGACTGAGGCTCCCACGTCCTCACCGCTCAGAGCTGCCACTGTGTGCGTCTGGTATGTTCTGTTTGTTTCAATTTACAATATTAACTACGTGTTTAAAACTGGGACCGTAATCTGGGAGAAAATGAGTTTCCCTCCAAACATAATTGAGAATATAACATATAACTACGCCCTGTCCACATGGGCCTACAACACACTATGTAAATTCAAACATCTTTCACGGTCCAATCTTGAGATCATCATTGAGTTCAACAAAATTCATAAATCTGAATAAATACTCATTCAATTATCTATCTTCCCTTCTTTTCCAGGATTTTGAGACAAAGTTAGCAAACTTAAACACATTCTTAAATTCGTCTGTACACCAGAATATTTCAGGGTTTTGGCCCAAAAGGAAATTGGACTCATTTTCCACTTCACCCAAATCACACAGTCTATTTTCCTCCTAAATACTTTTGAATCGACCGACCTCTATGGCCGAAGGAAGAATACCAGCTCTCAGCAGTGTACCTAAAAAACAGTATTTATAATCTGCTTTTCACTGCATGTTTAGCGGTGACTCAGAGAGACAGACACCGATAACAAACCAAGATGCACACTGATATTATCCAGCATGAATGTCCCCATCTGACAGCAGTGTTTACAGTATTTACTCCTCCACTATCTGAGCCTCCTGTCATGTCAACAACGCTTCGACAAGTCCGACGGTAAAGAGCGTCAACGCTTCAAACATCAGCAGAGGGAGAGTGGAACAGAAAAAAAGAAGATTTTAAATATTTTGAAGCAGAAATGCAGGAAAGGAAAGAGAAAGTCAGCCGCTGATTCTCTGGTGTCTGGCAGGAATAATACCCAGAGTCCTCGTCTGCCCTCGTGTCTTAACAACCCAGTTACCGCTCTGCTCCTCTTCATCAACTCTAATTACACTCTCTCATTTAACCGTTACATGATTAGGAGTTCACTCGGCGAGGACGACACCTCGGCAGCTCCGCCGCACCAAAAGTCCTAATGAGTCTTGTAAAAAATCACTCATATTCTGTAAGAGGAAGCAGCTCCGTCTGAGCATGGAGTCACAAGAACAATTTAAACACTGGTTTTGTCCTGAATTAACTTTTCACTGCAGCTCACGTCACGTGGATTTAAATATAACAGGAAAGACTTGATTTATCCTCTGGTAAAAACTGCAAGTGCACAAGAATATTATTGGTGTTGAAACTGTGTTAAGAACATTACACAGGTGGTTTTCACATGTTTCTGACCTATTATCCACTTTGTATTTTGAAAATTATTGTGAAATAATAAGGAAGGTAACGCCAAGTTGCTAATATAATAATAAGGAAACTAAAAGTAATTATATTTTCAGAGGACTGTTAACTCAGGTTTTAATTTCCCAGTATAATTAATCTGTTCATTCATTTTAGAAGGTCAGCGTATTGGGAAAAGATTCATATATTAATTACACAACTCACATTTGTCACCATAAAGTCATTATTAAGTACAATGAATCTCTATGAATATTAGGTCTATATCAGTCTAACCAGGTGAGTTAACTTATCCTGCAAATACAAAAGGTCGATAAGTCGAGTTTAAGTTGGTTTACTGTCGTTTTTTTCGCGATATGAACATCAGAGATAAACACATCGCAAAAGACTGCCTGAAACGCGATGATTAAAAAAGATCATTTTATTTAGGGATGGTTACCAAAACCAGGTATTAAACTGGGTTAAAGACCGTAGTATTTCTTATCACGCTGCATCCTCCTCCTGCTCTGGGTCAGCGCTGTGGAGGAGTTCTTCATTCTTTCTAAACTTCACTCAGGAATATCATTTATTTTATTAACATTTTAGATTGTTTCCAGTGAGATATTATAGAGTTCATATAGTGACTTTGCTGTTGTAAACATCACTGTTGCTGCTCTAGGAACAACATTTAGCCTAGTTATATTTAAAATATTCAATTTTAATCCGGTTCTGAATTTAAAGACAACCCGGCTGACGTAAGAATCGCTAATATGCACACTTCAATATTTGTTTATTTATCCCAAGTCATATCGTGATTGCAATATTCACCAAGGATATTGCACATCGCAGGTTTTCCTCATATCGTGCAGGGCTAGAAGTAACATCAGGTGTGCAGAAACATACAAATAACTTGCAAATGTAAATGATTTTCCCTCCATATTTTGATATTTTGCCCCCAAATCCCCCCTCTGTTAGTCTGCTCAAATATACGTCCAATTAAAATTAAAACATATACTACAAAAAATACAAATAGTCTGCCAGGTATAGGAGGGGAAAAAAGTTGGTTTACGGTAAAAAGAATAACCGTCTGGTTCCCACATGTCGACCTTGTTTCTCCTTCAGCTGCAGCACCGAGGTATACCTGCTGCATTGTGATGCCTGGTTTTGGCTGAGAGGGGGGGGATTAGCCTTACTAGCTGCCGTTAGCAGCTAAATCTGTCCATCTAAAGCCGTACGCCATCAGAAGGGAATGAAGCGGAGCGGGAAAATCAATTTACGACGCCCCCCCGGCAAGGTCGCCCGCTAGCAGCCGCGCTGATAAAACCACCTGAAGGTTGAACCTCCGTGCAGGAACGACAGCCTTGTTAGCATGAATGACTGTTTGGTATCTCATATCTGGGTCTTGTTATTCATTCCTCTCATCACCACTTCCAACAAACCAACACAGGCTGGAATAACACAACTTTGACTCACTCTTCAAAGGTTGAACTCACTTTCAGAGCTGCTATATCCAAGCTAGCATGTTAGCATGTAGCCCTGGATTATTATCCCTGAAAAGATCAAATATAAGATGCTTCTTTTGTACATATTAATCGTAAATGTCACCTTGGGAGCGTCTACTGAACTCCAGGTTTGATGCTGATCCTGAAAGTGTGGCCTCTCCGAGCTAAACTGTTAGCCTAGCTTAAAGCTGAAGGGGGCGACAGCTGCTTATTCTGGGCCAGATAATATGTCGGAGCGGGCCAGAGGTGGAGGTGTTATCACGGGGAGGAGGACGGCTGCTGTAGCGCTCCGTCACACCGGACAAGATTAGCAAAGCATCGCAACGCTGAAGCCAACAGAGATAAAAGAGAGAGTGCTTGAGAGGGAGAAGCAGGAGGACGGACGAGATGTCCTTCATTGCCAAAGGTACGTGGACGTCTGAGCATTACAGCAACATGTGATTAGTGAGCATGTTAGTCCAAAACCATGAGCATCAATCTGCTGCTCTCACAGCCTCCACTGTTCTGGTTTCAGGCTTCCCACCAGGATTCAGAACCAGTCTGCAGGGATTTACTCCCATTCAGAGACAAGAGCATCAGTGAGGTCCAACACTGACTACGTTTACATGCACACTAATATTCCTCTATTAGTTCTAACATGACAATATTCTGAATTTGATACGGGTCATGTATACAGCATTTTCCGTTTGGATATTCTGAATGAGACCTTATTCCGAATGAGGCATTTTCCAATTAAAAAAATAGAGATACAGTTAATTTGCATATTGTGTAAAACGAACTATAACTTGAAAATATTTGTAATCTACAAAAGGGAAGCCCTGCAGAAAAGGTTTGAGAACCACTGGTCTAAACTGTCATCGTATGCTGCAGCATTAAGATTTCTCTTCATTGGTATTGAGGGACCGAAAGCCCAAACCAGGATAAACAGCCTCTGACAAAAAACATGTGGAAAAGGATCTCTATATACTTTTGCTTATATAGTATGGATGAATATAGAAAGAAAAAGGGAGGAAAAATATAAAGGAGTATGAGACAGAAGGAAGTAAAAGTAAAGAAATAAAAGTCAAACGGTACTCCGACTAATCAGTATTTTGAGGATTTAAAGGGGTAGTCAAAGCAGAAATGCTCACTTTCACAGGTTATTTATCTCTAACCCATATTAAACTAACCCTAATTTAACCAAAAATTAATCCAGGTTGATGTGCAGTTGACAAATTTAAGAGTCAATCACAGTCTTAACAATATAATGCCATCTGAGAACGTAAAAAGAATCAGAATAAACCAGCAGGTCAGAGAGTTCAGACGGACAGATAACAAGCGTCCCGGTCTCTCTGCACTCGACGTCGTGCTGAACTAATGTTGATCATAACAGCAACAACAACATGAAGTGCTCCGCTGAAAGACGGATGGATAAACCCGGTGGTTTGTATTCCCCCAGCAGGTGTTCCTCTGAAGGGAAGGTGACGACAGACCGACTGAGGAACTCGTGGTATGCCGATAACGCAGCGGCGCTCTGCTCGCTGCTGTAAAACACCGGCAGCAAATCCTCCTCAAGTCGTCCACCTCGAGGAGCAGCTGTTCCTGTTTTCACAACTACAGTCTCTAACTCACAAAGCTTTTTTTTTTTCTTTTTTTTTTACAACGCAATCAGGTTTAATTGTTGATGCAAGGACAGGCAACAGATTGACGCAGAGCTGCAATCGAAGCCCAAAGGAGTAAAAAAATAATTGTTGCAATCTCTGGAAAGTCATGGCTGTTTATTCACACTGCTGACAGAACCAAGATGCAACAGATCCACGTCTAAATCACTGGAAAAAACTCAGTGATTTAAACCAGAAAGTGTAGTTGTTGTCTGGTTGCCTCATACTAAATAGCTCTGAATACCCACAGGAGTGCCAAGATAAATCGGAGGGGGACAAGAGATAATAAAAGTGATAAAAAAGTACACTCACTTTTTGACTTTTCCCCAATTTTTTTTGCTTTTTACTAGAGAAATACTGGATACTTTCACTTCTCCAGGCCTCTTAAAACCCGTCAAATGAAAAAAAATAAGTCAGCCGCTCCCAATTTTAAAGTCCTCTTTCACAACTAAAGCTTTCTCCTGTTTTCTTGTACTGGTGAATTTTACTGCTACAATACCCATTCATAACTGTTCTGTCAGGTGTCAAAGCTCGTCTCTCTTCCCTGCTTGTAGCTGACATGCTGCTACGTGCATTGCATCAACCATGAGCATACAACGTTGCTCTGCAGCGCCACTGGTGGTCAAAAACTCCACAAGGTCCCTTTAAAAGATCTGAATACTACTTCCACTACTTGTAGTTTCAACCATGTGACATTAGCAGAAGAGACTATACCTCATTAGTGTAAATTAAGGTTTAACAACCTCCACGGGGAAAATAAACCACTGCAGCAGCAACACGGAACAGGATGCATCAAAGAGCAGCTTGTAAAAGTGGGCAGATCCCGAAGCCTCGTACCTTCCTGTGTATCTGTAGATGTGAACCACTGCAGCTCTCTCCTGCAGCTCCATCACAGAGTCCCACCCAGAAGACCAGCCAGCCTTTTCATCTCCATCAATCTTTCATGCCGTCTGAAACAGCACTAACATACGTTGGAACAAATCCCGTCGACAGACTCTTCCCCTCCTCCTCCTCCTCCTCCTCCTCCTCCTCCTCCTCCTCCTCCTCTTTCTCCTCCTGCTGCTGCTGCTGCTGAGGAAACGGGTTCATGAACACACCAGAGACCTCTCACCACTCTCCCTCTCTCTCTGACAGCCTGACCTACTGTGTGTTTCCTCCTCTGTCTTCTACCTTTATGCTGCCGTCTCTTTCATCCTTTTATTTGATCTCCAGAGTATTCCCCCCTTTTTCTCTGCTTCTCCGTCTGGCCTCAATGTCTGACAGATACCGTCCACGCCCATCCAGACCACACACAAACAACATCCAGCAACACACATACATATACGAAATTAACATAAAAATGTGCAGAAATCAGGGTGTTTTTTCACTGCCTGCCACTGTGGCAGACCAGTATTTTTTTTGTCTGCCACTCAGAAAATGTATCAGCCTCTTTAGATATTTATCTCCTTTAAACAACTGGATTTATTCAAGTTTCAAAAGCCGAATTGTAATATATATAATATACAGTCAGACTGACAGGCTTACGTTATGGGTTTCTTTTTGCAAGATACCGGTGGATTAAATACGCAGTATTAACAGACGTTTTTTTTGTATTCTGTTAGCATAACATTAGCTAGCTTATCTTTGTCCGGATGATCGCGTAGTTGGCATTTGGCTTGTAGATCTTAATGTCATATACCTACGCGTTTGTAAATTATAGGCCTCCAAAGATGAACATATGTTGAACTGCGTTCCCCAGAATGCTCCGTGATTTCCATTCCCTATAGGATGATATTCTTCAAACTGTAAGTTAACTCCGCAAAATCCTAACGGCCCAAACCTCCCCTTCAATGATGAACTAAACATCTATGTGAGTAAACTGAAACATGACCTCAAAAGCCAGAACTGCAACTGAGGAAGTACACTTCTCAAATCAGGTGTCGGCTGAAATAAATCAGTCTGGACCGCACACACACACACACACACACACACACACACACACACACACACACACACACACACACACACACACACACACCAAAACCCTCACACAAGACCTTTAAGAGCTCTTATCTGTGACTGTCAGTCTGTGAATGTGTGAGGAGGAGGAGCGGGCAGTCGAAAGCGTGCGAGGCCGACGGTGCTGCATGTCCATGTGTTCGTTTCCTATCGAGCCTCCTGCAGTCTGACTAACAGCCGTTATTACCGTGAAGCAGCGGGCCGTCTAATTACACGACAAACAGAGAAACATACGCTTTGATCTCAACATGCTATTGAGTTAAAACTGTTATATGGACTTATATGGACAAAGTTAAAGGGCGAGTCCATCTGTGCTCTTTTCTGCTTTTTTCAAATGGAGACGCCCACTCAGCCGTTGGCAAAAAGCAGTGATGTACGTTACCAAAATAAGCTAATCAATAAGGTTATGAATAATGTGAATGGTAGCACTAGCTGAGTCAACGTTAGCTAAGTTTGGAAATAACTGAAAGGGTTATTTCATATTTTTTGAACTGGGGTTGTATGTATACGCCCGTGTTCTGTGAGATAAAATTACTGTTTTTGTGAATGGAGTCTGGTGGCTTTGAAGAGGACGATATAACAGCTTCAGTTCCCCGTCAGAAAGAGCTGTGTGATGGTGAGGTAAAGCGTCTGTGGACAGGAGCAGCAGAAAAACGCTATATTTAGAATATTTTCACAGCTTTACCTCGCCGTCAGACAGCCCTTCCCGACCGGGGACTGAAGCCGTTATATCACGGTCTTCAAGACCAGACCAGACTCCATTCACAAAAACAGTAATTTTCCCTCTCAGAACACAGGAGTTGCTGTTCTACCGCTGCATCGATCGGTCAGTTTGTTTGTGTTACTGTGTGACTTTCAGATCTGAACTAACTTGGCGTCCACACAGCAGTACGTTGCTTAGCTTCCTGCCGGTACTCCTGTCTGCTTCTCCAAACTGGGAGCACGCCGACCGCCATCTAAGTTACTGTATGCGATGTTAATACACTGACTATAAAGATGTATATATACTGTACATATAGCAGCGTCAGCGTGCAGAAACTTACGTCAGGTCACCATGTGGGGAAAAGGTTTTAGAAGGGCTTGAAGGGAAAATAGCATTTTGGCTAAAACATACTTCAATCCGAAATTTGAATGTTCAGATTTGAATACACCACTGGGAAGCCAAAGGATGATATAAAAAAACTCAAAAAACTCAAAAATAATGAAGCAGCCCTTTAAAGGGAATGATTTACCATTAAACATGTGAAGAAAAAGCTTTAAAAAGAGCTGAGAGGAGCATTTGTAAACATCAATTTTTAATTGCTTATCACTTATTCAAATCAGAGCATTTTGAAGCACTCAAATTACCGTTAATGTTACTGCTCGAGTTTCTCCACAGATTAATCTGAAGATTATTTCCTTTATTGATCAGTTTTGTCTATAAAACGTCAGATAACAGTGAAAAATGTCTGGTTGACGTCTTCAAATGTCTTTTTTTTGTCCAACAAAGAAGCCAAAACATTCAGTTTGCAAACGTGTAAAAAACAAAGAAAAGCATTCGAGAAGCTGGAATCAGCCACTGATTGGTGAATAAATCACTAAAATGATTACTAATAAAAAATAGTTAATTTCATGTCAAATTGATTGACTAATTGTTGCAGCTCTGATTTGTTCCACTGCAAAAACAGCACCCTCTAGCTTGTTTTGATCAATAAAGCGAACATCATCAGCAAAGGTCTGTTTACAGTAAAGGTGTTAAAGTCAACAAGCGGTCGATAAATAGATGTAATGATTCCGTTTACCTCCAGAGAAAGCAGCCCGTAGTTAAAGGTCTCTCCGTCAGCGCGTCGTCTCTCCCTGCCTGACCTCCAGACTGTCTGAAGGGCTGCGTCTCTGCTGCCCGTCTGGCCTCAAGTCCTCAGACTGTGTCTCAAGAAAAACGCTCCGTGGAAACACGGCGTCTCCGTCTCCATAATTCAGGTGTGTGAATTAGATCTGCTGCATTATTAAACCGCGTGGCACAGTTGCAGCGGCCGGTCTCCCCCCACTGATCCAAATCTGTCACTTCACCTCGCACTCGCCGCCGGGTGACAGGGCCCTTCTGGTCCGACACACACACACACACACACACACACACACACACACACACACACACACACACACACACACACACACATACATACACCTAATGCAGGAAATGTCCCTAAGCAGAAATACGTGTCCCACTGCACAAAAAAACACATAAAGATGCAGCCTGTACCGTCATTTATGAGCACACACAGGCAGACAGACCCATATACTATATTATATATGCATGTATTATATACACACACACACACACACACACACACACACACACACTGTATCCTCAGTGCTTTCTAGGACGTTGTTCCACCTCCTGCCAGGTTACCCAGTTAAATTGTTCAACAGCTCCGTTAAAACTTTACCATTAAAACTTCAGCTGATCTGAGCTCAGTGTTTCATATTTAAAGAGCAAGTAAGCACTGAAGAATCACACATCTGCTCAAAATGTACCTTAAAGGGAGATTTGTCAAGTATTTAATACTCTTATCAACATGGGAGTGGACAAATATGCTGCTTTATGTAAATTAATGTATATATTTGTTATTGGAAATCAATTAACAACATAAAACAATGACAAATATTGTCCAGAAACCCTCACAGGTACTGCATTTAGCATAAAACAATATGCTCAAATCATAACTATGACTTGCCCCAAACTGCATGTGATTATCATAAAGTGGGCATGTCTGTAAAGGGGAGACTCGTGGGTACCCTTAGAACCCATTTTCATTCACATATCTTGAGGTCAGAGGTCAAGGGACCCCTTTTGAAAATGGCCATGACAGTTTTTTTCTCGCCAACATTTCGCGTAAGTTTGGAGCGTTATTTAACCTCCTTCACGACAAGCTAGTATGACATGGTTGGACATATCCGGTTCTGCCAGCTTCACGATCAAATTGGCTTTCACTTCTTATCAATATTTTGGTTGGAGCTTTAAAAAGGTGGCGTAGTGGGAAGCGATTGAGAAAAAGGACATTCAGTTCACCTCAGGATAGAGTTTGTGGTGTTTGCCAGAGAGTCAGAGGATCTCTGTTTCTGTTCAGAAGAAAGACGTTTCTTTCCTTTTTTCGTTTTTGGACTTTGGCGTTTCCTGTGTTTGTGTTGGCTAACGGATCACTTTTCCCCCTTCGCTCACTCTCTTCTTCTCTTTCATTTCCTTTGGCGTTCCTTCCTCTCCCTATTTTAAACTCTCATTCTTTCTCTCTACATTTTTAACGTTTTCTAAACCTTGTTCTCCCTCCTGCTGCCCTCTTTATACACCTCTTCTTCTCTTATCTGCCCCCCCCCCCCCCTCTCTCTCTCCTCTCTCCCTTCAGCGTGTCCATTTATGGGCAGTGCGCTCGGAGCTCCTTCAGGAAAACCAACACACAGTTTCTCCCAGATTTAAGGTGGAATGGAGGTTTCCTCTTTACAACAGAACGTCTTTGAGAAAAGCAAAAGACGGGTTACAAATCACGAGTAGATAAAATGACAGCGTGTACACGAGGAGACGTCTAGAAAGCCAAGCTACAGTTTTCCAGACCACAGATGCTTAGATTTACTGTCTTACATCCTAAATTTAGCTCCTTAGCAGTTTCAAACAAGTTCATGTGCTGATCAAAATGAATGACAGAGGTCGTTGTGGTGTCCTCGAGGCTTTGTGGTCTCAGATGCACGCCACGTAATTACAGAGTCCCCGGTTCAAACATGGACCTTTGTTGCATGACATCTCTGCATCTGTCCACGTTTCAAGTCAATGCAAAATAAAAAAAAATAAAAAAAATACTCCACGACTCATCCACTCATTTTCAAGCAATAATCTTATTTAATTCTTATTTATACTATTCTTGCATTTATATGTAACACACTTAGACTGTATTTACTTATTTGCACTGTGGCTAAATGTTATATATTGTGTCTTAATAAGATTGATTGGATTATATTAGAATAAAACATTACATGTCCCTTATTAATTAAAAAGAAAATACCACTAATTTGTGAGGGAAATGTCTTTATTCTTTGATTTTTCTTTGAAAAATGTAATACATTTCTGATAAATGACTGATATATGTGACTTCAGGACATCTCTGACTACATACATGCTGAAAATCAAACATATTTACTGTATTAATTTAGTTTAATTTAATTTATTTTCCAAAGTAAAATGCCCTAGAAGTGTATGATTCAACTTTTTCTCATGGTCTAGTGTTAAAAATGTTAACAAAATTTAAAATATTTTAAGGTTTATATCAAGTGAAACATACAGTCAGGTTTGAAGTAAAGCGTTTAAAGAATCTGTGATTTTGCAGGTTTTAAGCCAGTTTCTAGAAATCATGTATTCTTTACATAAAATTTGTGATACATTAGGATAGAAACCTGACTTATGAGTCGTGACAAACACATACTTTCCCTCAAACTTTCAGCTCTTCTATCAGATAACACACACACACACACACACACACCACTAACATACATGTTGGGGGGGGTTAACATATGGTTTCCTGTGTATCAGGAGACAGTTAGGAGGCACGTGTTGTTGACAGCATGTAATAAATAATGCAGGGTTTTTCTTCCACAAGCATATGTTTCCAATATATGAGTGCGTGTGTGAGACGAGGGCCTCGGGGGTTTTTCTGATATGTATCCCGACATGTACACTACCTGCGTGCTGATTGGCTCAAGACGCTGTAACCGGAGAATCAGGCTGATGTTAGTGTTGCTGTCTGAAGGACTTCAGTAGAGATTCAGCCACAACAACCTGCCAGTGATTATCTCAAACATCAACCTTTCAATTAAGCCATTTAGCAGATGCATCCTTCCATAGCTGTTTACAATGCAGCAGGTACAAAGGTGTTTATTTCCCTGCTCAAGGGAACACTGTCAGCTGCGAGGATCTGATGTGATCTAAATTAATTAAGTATAAAATTCTAAATACTTGTTTGTACAGTACAAGCATTCACCATCATTAGAAGTCAAGTGGAGAACACCTGTGTGTAGTTAGGTGCTAATTGATTGTAGTATAAATAAATATAGACAGATCTTTCGGACGGGGAACTCAATCCGTTATATCACTCTCTTCAAAGCCACCAGACTACATTGACAAAAGCAGTAATTTTTCCTCACAGAACGCAGGAGTATACACACGACCTCACTTCAAAAAATTCCAAACTAACTCTTTCATTTACTTCCAAACTTAGCACAGCTAACTTTGACTCAGCTAGTGCTGAGTAAGATTCAGAAAGCAGGACTTTTACTTGGTAATGATCTGAGTACTTCTTTTCACCACTGAATATATGAATTTACCTCCCGGTGATAAATAAAGACTTATTATTTCTTATCTCATTTCATTATTAGCTGCAGCTCACTCCCAACTTCATCCACCACCACTCCACACTAATGCCATCAGCGCGGCTCAAAGAGAAGCTGCATACACAAGGACCGCTTGTAATTAAGTCTAGTGTCTGCAGGCTCTTCTCACCTGCTGCCTCGCTAAGCACTGCTGACACTCGCTGAGGCTGACCAATACTTCATTATGGCCTAAGTGAAAAAGAATCAATAGCAGCGAGCAGAGCAGCCAAGTCTGTATGGACTCCGTCTGGCTTCTCTGTCAGGCATCAATCACAGACGGACTGAAAAAGAGCTGAACAGCAAAGCTTCAGAAAGAGAAGAGAAAGCAGAGTGCTGATAGGAGCGATGTGCAGCCGGCGCTTTTTGTGATGACATTAACAAAAGAGAAGTTTCACTGCGAGATGAGACATCCAGCGTGTGAAAAAGTGACGCTGAGCGCTCTATGTGGGAGAGATAACATCATAAATCTCTATCAGACATCTTAGAGAAAAGAAAAGAAAGTAGGAGAGAGCTTCAACAAAATCATAGAGAATTGTGCAGCAATGCTGTGCAGAAACTGTGCAGTTTCCCCTCAAACATCCATAATAATACAACAAAATCACTGAAAGCGAAGACAAACCCAGACTTCAAGAGGCTGTGGTAATGTTTGCAATCCTGTTAAAGATTAGAACTTCTTCCATCCACTGCATCTAATCAAAGAATAAAGGGTTAAGATAATCCACCAAACTAAAGCAGATATTTGTATTTCGTCTCATATATGAGCCCATAAGTGGCTGAAAGAGTGACATCACTGAGTCAACAGCCACATCAAAGAGTAGACAGACAAACAGAAAGCATGCACCTGGCTCTCCTATTGTACTCAGAACACCTAGTTCACTTTAGAGCTTTACTTTTTATGTGGTTCCACGTAACTGGGAATAAAAAACAGTGAGCACAGACCTGTGAAATGTGAATTTCCTCACGAGCAAACTGGGTCACTGAAGCAGGCTTTAGTAATATTGTATGTGGAAACTGTGGGATAGGGAGTTATAGAAACGTCTGCAACCAATACTTTCTACACAAAATTAAGCGTAATGGTAGAAGGGTCATGCTGCATGGTTATTCTAACAAAGGAAAGGTCACAATATCTAGAACACCTTTACACCTGTACAATCTAACACAATGTACTTCGATCTATTGTATTCATCCTGTATTTAACTCTGGTAATGTTACAGAGTGTAAATTATCATGGTGTAATCGACTTTAAGTATATTTCATTGTAATTTAAGGTGCTCCAAGTGTTTAATAAACAACAACTGAGCTTTACAGCCTTCACAAGAACAATACGTCCCGCATTAGAGGACATGCTTTGGTCAAATTCACTGGCGTGTTTATTTATTCTTTGAGGAGATGTTTCTTGATCTAAAAATTATGTAAGTTAAAACATGTTTATATTCCTCCGAACTAAGGTATTAAAAAGTGTTGATTTTGAACAGATATAAAACAATAGTCCTCCTGTGTAAATTTGTTGTTTCAATGGAATGAACTGTCTGCTATTGTGTACATTACAACAATATTTTACATTAATAAAAACGCTGTTTTGTTCTTCTTTTCCTTCGTTTAACAAACACGTGGTAGCCGTGTTTCTATTATATTGTCAAGCTAACTTTTAGCGAACTTTAGAAATGTCGCAAAAAAAAGAAATGCGACTTTTCAACTCTTTCAACTCTTTTTCAACTAAGGCAAAAAACACCTCAAGCGTCCAACTTTTTCGGCGCAACTGAGGAAGTTTTATCAAATTTTTCCGTTTCCATACAGCTTTTCTGATGCGACACTTCAAAATACACATAAAATATGAATGGAAACACGGCTAATGAGATATTAAGAAACTAAAGGCAGCAGAACTCATGTTAAACCACCTCCAGCAGGAAAACAAAGGCCATTGCATTGGAACACTATTGTGTAATTCTCTATGAACATATAATTGTCCCTATCAGATAAACATGAAATGAGATGAAAAATGTTCACTCCCACTTCACTGATGACAAACTTTCATACAGCGATCTTCTCTATTAAAAGGCTGCAGTCATGAATGGATTCAAGGACAATGCAGAGCACAATGAGCAATGTAGTGATTCCTGGTCCCAGTTTATGAAGGAGGTGATTAGAGGATGGTGTGGTCGTTGCGGTGTTGTAGGACAGCTGATCGCTCTGACTCCACCCTCCACAGAGAGGAAAGTAAAACATCCCTGTTCTGATCTTCTGGATGGTTAAAAGAAAACTGGGAAAAGCACCGCCAGTGAACACAATCCAGGCACCAAATTAAGTTTCCTCCAAAAGGCTTTTGGCAAAAACCATTTAGTAGTGTATAAACGTAATTTTTAAGGGGACAGGATTTAATTATAAATCTGGAGCTCCAGAGATTATACGGTACAGTATAAAACTTTACGGCCCTAACAGATAAATGAAAGATTCAAATTGCATTAGGTGAGGAGAACGATACAAGTCTTGTTCTAATAAAGTTTCACATATTCATGAAACCATTTTTTAGTGTCACAAAGATTAATACGACGAAACACTAGAAAAGATGTTTTAGTGTCTTTGACTGCTTATTTGGATTTGATCTTACTATATTGTGTGTATGCATGCAGTATTTATTAATATCCTTCATTGTGTGTGTTTAAAGAAAGTCTGAGATAGTGTTGGTTTGCACAGGAGAGGGCAGGAAGGAGCACTGGGTTCAGAGCGGTACAACTGGCATTAAACTGGTCTCTCTGCAACAACACATCAAATAATATTTCCACCAGACTCTGGGCGAACGCTCCCAGACAACAGTCCAGACTCCCCAGGTATAAATGAAACAGACGAGGCCGGCTGAAATAAAACACTTTTCACTGGACAGGTGCTGCAGAAATCATCAGCTCTTAAAGTCCTGGAAATATCCAAAAGCACAGATAGTTTTCTTTTATGAAAGTCAGACACTGAGAATTGAGGCCAAATATCAAATTCCTTATTTCCGAGCCGGTGAGCAGCTCCCAGAGCCTCCCAACTCATTCAGCCATGATGTGAAGTAACACAATCTAACCTCTTCACTTTCCTACGTAATTACCTGAGTCGACACTGAGGCCCCGCCACGCTGAAACCATGCTAATCCAGTCTGGGTTTTTCTCCACTGTGGTCATTCACAGTGATGGAAATCCAATTAATACAGTAGCTTGTTTCAGCCGTGAAATTGTGGTCAAAGATTGGACTCCAAAAAGGTGGAAATGATATATTTTGGTGGTATTATATTTTGGTTCGACGAAGAGGGGGCATCCCTAAATAAGACTAATGCATCACTGGTCACTTGTTGCATGTCTTGCACCGTCTCCCTGCACTGTATGTGAGCTCCTGTTGCCATCTGACCTCCCCAAAATTGGAGATAATGCCTTCACCATTTGGAAAAGATTATTGTGAACATTTATGGCAAGATTTTTGTGTCAGATAGTTCAACCTAAATGAGATGACATTAGACCAAAAGAGACTTAAAAGAGCTTTAAAAAGCTGCAGAGTTGTGATTTACTGTGGGTTTATCATTAAAAGGGTCTACTTTCACATTAAACAGAGTCATTTGACTCAAAGTTAATGTAAAAACATGTTTATTAATGTAGGTTTTAACAGCTACATTTCTTTAAAGGAGGTTTGTAAGCACATGTACCGAACCATGAGCCGTCCTGCATCATTTTTAGTTCAGGTTACTGAGCGGTTCACCCAGTTAAAGTCTGCTTCGTGCTGTTAGAGGCAGGAGAGACTCTCACGACAGGCTATAAACCAGCTGACCCTAGTCCAAAACAGCTACCCTGTAATGGAGAAAAGATGCATTCCTTAAATACTAAAGTACACTTGGCACAATAGTGCATGTGTCCAAAGATAGCCTGCAGCGCTGCCTTGGAATCCACTCGGATTTCATTGAAAAAACAGCAGGAATGTTCCAGATTATGTAAGAGCATTCAGAAAGAAAAATCTGAATCGCCATCGTTTAGTTTAAACTATAAGTCAAATAAAAGCATATGGACGCGGGTCTGTGACATTATTGACACGGCGATGCCCAGTAGCGGCTGAATAATCGCTCTACATGGAGATTTGTGGCCATTAAACGTCCATGTGACCGCAGACACATCAATCACAGCACCGACCGAGGCAGCATTAATTAAAAATATGAATTTGAAATAAATTATCACTGCTCTGGGTCACAGCTAACCCATATAGCGCACACGGAGGCCACCAGAGAGGGAATTAGCGCTCAGTTAATTATGATACACTGATATGCATGTTTCCTATGGGGGGGGGGGGAGGAAAATCAACAAAGTGCACAAGGACTACAGTGAAATACCCCTCGAGGTCTACCAGCTCTACATGTTATCTTAAATGACCAACAATGTTGTGGTGTCAGCAATAACTGCACTTATTAATTACACATTTCTCAACCATTTACATTCTGCTCATTTGTGTTTTAACCCTTATTTCACCAAGAAGTGTAGACGTGAACACAAATCCTCCTGTTGTTATGAATTAGAGGATTTTCCGTGTGCATATTTAAAAGTAAAAGCAAAAGTCTTTCACTTAAAAACACCATATGGGAATAATTATGAAAGCTCTGATATATGATTATGGTGGTTCAGAAACATTTTTCCATTTACTGGAGAGAACCCCGACTGAACATGACAAACTATATACTAAAGAATCTCCACCTCGCTGTGAACTGTTTTCATTAAAACTAATCCTTTTAAAACGGTAGAAGTCCGTGAATTATTCGTGGAAACAGGTACGCTGTGTTTGGAAACAGATGTTGCAGCTGCTGTTATTTTGTATTTTTTCCAATGTTTTGAACGCCACAAAAGATATTCCATTCACACAGATATCTGAAAACCTAGGAAAATAAATCCAAGACTATCTGCGTGACAAGATACCACTTGAGGTGAAAGGCAGAAATAGTGGATTTTCCTAAAAAACGATGTATACTCTGATACATTTAGCGTGCAGTAAGAACGCCTTCCTTGCGTTTGGCGTGTCATTTGTACGCCTTGTAGTCGGTACCTGTACTGACAGTAAATATGTCGCTTATGGTGGGCGGGACGGGAGGAGGATTTTAACCAGGAGACCGGTGTTCGAGACCGGTATTTTGTTTTTCTAAGTTTGGTTACTGAAATTTGTGACGTACCAGTTTGTTAACAACAAACCAGATACAGTGAACAGCTACGTTTGAGTCTTCTGAACTGATTGTTTTAGTGTTCATGTTGGATTGTATCAGCCATTGTGCTACCATTTATTATTTTGATATTTCAGTAGTCCAATCCACCACATACATGTTGGAGATATTGTAGCTGGCAGAGATTCACATCATCTCAGACATTGACATTAACAGTTTTTCCTCTACATGGCCGCTCATAATTATGGGCTACATGATAAAATGTAAACGTGGTACATAGACGCACTGAAGATGGACAGATTGAAACTTACTAACCAGGCAACAGGGCAACAAACAACCCATAATACTATTAAAAGTAATGAGCTTACACTGTAACACAAGACAATATTTCCATTCAAAGACAACATCTGTTGTGATGATGTGAACGCAAGTTTATAAATGTAACCGACAGAAAAATAGTCTTATATTCCAGTTATTATAGTAACAATAACAGCAGAAAGCAGCACACGGTATGGAGGTCCTGGCTTTCTGCACACACACACACACACACACTCATAGTGTCACCATGCCGACGGACAACTGGTCGTCTCTGCAGAGCACACATGGTCGGGTGCAGAAAGACAAGCATGTCAGCAGAAGGCGTGAACCGTGGGTCATTTCTCGTTTTGGTGGTGAATGTGGAACACAATCCACCATGTTTTGAACTATAGCTCCTACAGTCTGGTCAAACTGGTCCACTTAACCGCTGCCAGGAATGAAACACAAAACTTGTTCACTGTCGCTGAGAGCAAAAGCTAATAAAGTTGTCACTGGGATGTCTTCCAGTGTGGTGGGATACTATTCATCCGTAACCTGGTGGCACTAAACATGAATCATGAATGTTCATAATTAATCTGGATATAATGTGATGCTAAGTGTAGTCTAACAATGCTTCTTTCTTTCCGTTTCTTTAATGCAGATCTTCATGGGCAGTGATGCTGGTATTGTTTTCACCTTGTTTTTAAGTACCAGGTGTTTATATTTCTGTGGTGTAAGGAAGGGGGGAAACGGGGCCATTGCCCCCTCCACACACACACTTTAAGGTCGAGTTCGAAGATGGGTGTGGATCGAGCGAGGACGCCTGATGTCGGGGGGGGAAGGACTTTATACCCCTCGCCTGATTTGGTGTCGCGGCTGGTGGGATCCCATTGCAAGATGTTCTTTATTTTTTAAGATCCAAACAGGATTCAAACTCTCGAGCACTTTGTTAACAAGATATCGTGTCTTTTTGAGCTACATCAGCTCTCACTTAATTTGATAACTTTAATCACAGAAACATCTGTCCAGCATGCAATTGAGAATTGGTGAAGGTGATTTTTTTTCTAGCAGAAGAACGTGGAAAAACAGGAATGTGAATACATTCATACTACAAATCCAACTGTGGGGGGAAAAAACACACGTTGGTGACCCAAAAAATAGTGATTTTGTACAAACATAAAGAAGTGAAACCTGGTCTGAATAAAACCCAACTCTCTCCGGTGCCTTTCATTGATTGCACTGCACTTTTATTTCCTTTGTTGCACTCTAACTGTATCTCTCATCTATTCTTATTGTATTTTATTTCATTTTTATTTGATCTCTTCTGTGTTTTTTATTGCTTATTGTTTTTAAATGCCATTCTAATGCCTTTCTTTGCCGATGTAAAGCACGTTAAATTGCCTCTGTGTTTGAAATGTGATATACAGATAAAGCTGCCTCGCCTATAAAATCACTAACAACCCTAAAAACCATGCAAATAACATAAATGCTCAGCTTTTTACGGTTTCAAGACACACTCTACTCAATGAAAAACAAAGACATTAACTTGTGTTCTTTTAGACAAAGCAGAATAATCTCTGAATGTCTTTCTCAATCTTCTAAGTGGGTGAATATCGTGTTTTTGGATTGAAACCCAGTGTGTGTTACTCAGGTCTTGGCTGTGAGATGCGTTGCTCCCCGAGGCTGCTGGGAGAACGGAGACGAGTCGCTGAGTCACATGTTTCAGTCTCTGCCAGCGTCCACAGTATCGCCAGAAACCCTGCAGCTACACACGGTGTCGGTCCCAAGAACAGTCAGGAGTCCTGTCCCATGAATACACTACAGTGTGTGTGTGTGTGTGTGTGTGTGTGTGTGTGTGTGTGTGTGTGTGTGTGTGTGTGTGTGTGTGTGTGTGTGTTGGAAATCACAGCTTGGTGTCCCCAGCTGAAGAGCTTCACTACATGCACATATTTTGAAGTATCCCACTAGAAAAGCTGTATGGAAACGGCAAAATTCAATAAAACTATCTCAATTGTGAAAAACAGTTTTTACGCTCTCTTGAGGTGGTTTTAGCCTTTGTAGAAAAAAGAGTTGATGCACTTAATGTGTTATGGAAAAGCCTTTGACGAATAATTCTGACATAGCGCACATTTATCTCACATGACTGATCAGCTGTTTCTGCTGTCGGCGTCTTCCTGGATATATATTTATTTTGTCTTCATCCCTGGACAGCATGAAACATGAGCAACACTAGCTGACATGAAAGAACAATTGAAACTAATTTCTGAAGACCTCTATTCATTTTACTCTCATAGATTAGAATAGATTAGATGGCGTTTTGTTTCCAGTTCACAACCTCTACTTCTTCTTCTACTGGCGGATTACAGCCATACGTAGCCTATAGCGCCCCTTCTGGGTAGTACTAGACAAATTTATAGTTAATTAAACTTTGTTAATTGTTATTTTACTGTTAAGAAACAATGGAATGATAATTAATAATGTTTACTAATTAGCAATGACAAAACAAGACGTTTGGGGATGTCGTCTCGGGCTTTGGGAAACACTGTTTGATATTTTTCATCATTTTGTGACATTTTATAGACCAAACAACTAATCAAGAAAACTAATCTAATGCAGGTTGGGTTTTTCCTCAGTGTTAAAGTGCTGATTGGCTGGTTGATTAACTGGTGGAATAAACCAGTTAATCAGACGGGTTTAAACGGAGGTAATTAAGGTATCTTAAGTACACACACACATACTGTACTGCTATCTCTCTCTGTGAAGTGCTGATATCAGAGAGGAGGAATGCCTCTACCATGTGGGATTACTGTGTCACCCTGACACTTCTATTAATAACACAGCATTTAGCCTCTGTGTGAGTGTGTGTGTGTGTGTGTATATCTAGATATACGGTTCTCCCACAAAATTACATTCCCAATATAACTAAACTGCATAACCAAAATACGTTTGGAAGGAAACCTATTTTCTCCCGGATTACGCTTACTGTTTTAAACCGTATCGAAGCACCCCTCCAGCCAAACAGAGAACGGGCGTGTGGTTAATAGTCAGACGTAATTCATTACCATGGCAACCAGACTGCATCGTTTTTCAACCCAGTTTAGATGAATTTACTGTTTATCAGCCCACAAAAAAAAAAAACCCAAAACACACGACTCTCTCTCACACGCTCTCTTTTCCACCGTCTCCTCCTGGGGAGGCGGCCGTCTGGCTTCGCGACAAGCTAGTATGACATGGTTGGTACCGATGGATTCTTTAGGTTTTCTAGTTTCTTATGATACCAGTATCTTCACTCTAGCTTTAAAACTGAGCCCGCTACAACCTAAAAATCGCAAGTCGCGTTAATGCGTTAAAAAGAAATTAGTGGTGTTAAATCAAATTTGTGTAAACGCGTTATTATCACGTTAACTTTGACAGACCTAGTTATTATTTAATGTAACTTTCATTCAGCTTCTACTTATACTGCCCACGTGCCGCTGAGCAAGGCATACAACTTCCAAATGTAAGCTCCAGTACAAACATTGCGTTCGTCTACACACACGTCTAAAAATTGCCTGAGGCGTGGGAGTCGAGGTGTGTGTGTCTTTGAATGATTATGTAAAATTGAACAGCTGATAGTGTGTGTGTCAGTGTGCAGATTCTTTCCCCTTGACTGGCTGCGTCCCTGATACCAACGACTGCAATGTCACACACACACACACACACACACACACAGGGGAGGAAGAGCTATGTGATCTGATTCACCTCTGCTCACATACTGCAAAGTCAGACGCTTGTGTTTAGAAAGACTGCGCTGTTACTCAGAGGGTTGCAGGTTCAATTCCCACTGCAACCAATATGTCCTTACAGCCTTAACACTTGCCCTTAAGCAAGGTAATAAAACACTGTGTTGACTACACTGATGGAAGGATGTGTGAAAGGATGTAAGACGGCAAGAAGAGAAAGGAAAAAGTGAGACGATTAGAGAGGAATAGGGAAGGATGGAGGGAAGCATCTAAGGATGAGGGAAGGAAGAGAGGAAGGGTGGAGGGAAGCATCTAAGGATGAGGGAAGGAAGAGAAGAAGGATGGAAGGAAACATCTAAGGATGAGGGAAGGAAGAGAGGAAGGATGGAGGGAAGCATCAAAGGATGAGGGAAGGAAGAGAGGAAGGATGGAGGGAAGCATCTAAGGATGAGGGAAGGAAGAGAGGAAGGATGGAGGGAAGCATCTAAGGATGAGGGGATGAAGAGAGGAAGATGGAGGGAAGCATCTAAGGATGAGGGAATGAAGAGAGGAAGGATGAAGGGAATCATCTAAGGATGAGGGATGGAAGAGATGAAGGATGGAGGGAAGCATCTAAGGATCAGAGGATGAAGGGAAGAAGGATGGAGGGAAGCATCTAAGGATAAGGGGATGAAGAGAGGAAGGATGGAGGGAAGCATCTAAGGATGAGGGAAGGAGGAGAGGAAGAATGAAGGAAGCATCTAAGGATGAGGGATGGAAGAGAGGAAGGATGGAGGGAAGCATCTAAGAATGAGGGGATGAAGAGATGAAGGATGGAGGGAAGCATCTCAGGATGAGGGAGTGAAGAGAGGAAGAATGGAGGGAAGCATCTAAGGATAAGGGATGGAAGAGAGGAAGGATGGAGGATGGGTAGATGTGAGGAAGGAAGGAAGGAAAAGAAGAAGGAAGAAAGGCAGATTAGAAAGGTGTAAGAATGGAGAAAGTGAGAAGAAAGGACAGAAGGAAACAAAAGAGGATGGGAAGGAGGACCTAGGGAAGAAGGGATGTGAAGATAGGGAGGGAGGAAAGGAGGAGAGGAAAGATGGGAGGATGTAATGAGGCAATGGAGCAAAATAAGATGAATGTGAAGGAAAGAAGGAAAAAAATGAAATGAAAGAAAGACAGAAGAGGAGAGAAGGAAGACAGACAGCAGTGAAAAGGAAGGATGAAGATAGTAAGGAAGGATATAGTAGGTTATTTCATTCTTTCCGTGTTTCCTTCCTTCCTTCCTAAGGTGGCTCTACCACGACAAACGATCATTCCAGCTCTGTAACAGCAGCAGTGCTCTTCATGACAAAATGTCACATCTGATTATCGTGCGCTGCCTCTAACGCGGCGTCCACATCCGTGAACGAGGGATGGATCGGGCTGTCGGAGGAGGAGTGCAGAAAGGGTTAATCACCAGCTCATTCATTAATAACGCAGCTAATTAGCTGAGTGTGAAGACGAGAGCTGCAGACGGGGCAAAAAAATAAATAAAAAGTGTAATTAGAAAATGTGTCTATCTAGTATAAATTCTGCTAATAACCAGAGAGTCTGTTCTTCCTCTCGTCAACAGACAGTGATTACAGTACACAGAGGATGCAGCTGTGTGAATGGAGGGTTGCTGGTTTGAATCCCAGCTCAATTAATCTCTCAAACAACATTTAACTAACTAAATGTTATTCATTTATTGTCATTTATTGTCACATTTGCATGAAGCAGCGTATTTGCCCATGTTGATAAGAGTATTAAATACTTGACAAATCTCACTTTAAGATACATTTTGAACAGATTAAAATGTGTAACTAATTTGTGATTAATCGTGATTAACTATGGACAATCATGCGATTAATCACAATTAAATATTTTAATCGATTGACAGCCCTAATAAGCATCAAAATATATTCAAAAGTAAAAGTACTAAAAAAAGGACTATATTATATTATTGGATTATAAATATTGATGCATTAATGTGTTCATCACTTTAATGTTGCAGCAGGTAAAGGTGGAGCTCATTTTAATTAATTTATAAAATAATACGTCATCATTTAATAGTTGATTTAATTTTATTAATAATCTGAACCTGCAAAGTAACTAAAAATATCAGATAAATGTAGTGGAGTAAAAAGTATAATATTTGCATCCAAATTGCAGTAGAGTAAAAGTAGCATAAAACAGAAACACCCTAAGGAACAAGTACATCAAAACTGTACTTGAGTACATACAGTACTTAGTTATATTCCAGGACTGGTTTTTGTTTATGTGTAATTATGTTTGTCTATTTGACTACTACTGTATAATGTAAAAATATATATTTAAAAAAAAAAAAAAAAGTAAAGTATTTTAAACAGCTTGGAAAATGAAGAACTTTAAATTGAAAAATCATTTTACACAATAAAGATGTTATTCTATAAGATTTATTCAACAATAAAAGCTGAAATAATTTGGTTTTACTGCATATTCACATTTTAAAAATATGGTTTACTGGTGATCTCATACTCTTCATACTAGCTGTTTTTTATTGATCCCCTCCTTCTACCAGACACACCTGTCAGCGTGCCCTTGAGCAAATCAATTAACCCCTGTGAGTCAACCAAACTTTCCAATCTTGCCACAATAATAAAAAAGAGTTTAAGACATAATTATCTGATGAAGCTACAGAGTAAAAACTGTGTTTTCTGGGCAGTAAACCGGTGCTCCTACTCAGACTGACTGTAAATGAACGAGGCTGGAAGGGTTTAGTGTATCGGGGATTGAACCTGTGACCCTTTTCCATGTGCAGTCCAGCTTCTCTAAGCTCAACACAATCCTACCATCCAGAACCGGCCTGCTGGATGAAGCTGGATGTCTGACTGCACAAATGAATCCAGAGATTCAGCCCAGCGAGAGGGATTTACATATAGATGTCTTAATGACGCCGTCTGTGGGCCGTCACTCAGGCTCCCGTCACCCCGAAGCTACATATCCGGTTACACAACGAGCACCAATCAAGCAATGAGAAGTCAAAACACAGCTGTCAGTGTCGGGATACTCTAGAAATACTTATTTTTTTTCTGATTCTCGTTTCTGTGGCCTGCAGGAGATGTCATCTCACTTTCACTCTCACCTTGTTAGCCGGGACTGCAGGTGACACCAGCATGTCTGTTTGAAACGCTGCTGCTGCTGTTTAAATGTCGACATGAATGGAAAAGAAATGTATAAATGTGCTGTATAAATCCTGGAGGTGTTGGACATTGAGCTGTGACCTGCTGTTAGCATGTCATAAAGTTACTGAGGGAGGCTGAAGTGGTACAAAGTTTTAGCTGAAGTGAAAAACCACTAATATCAGTTATGAAGTTGACAGTAAATCCACCTAAAGTTGGTTAAAATGGTATATTATTTACAGTTTCATTTAAAGGTTTTATCCTCCATTCCCCGTTCCGTTGCATTTACTTCACAACAAGTCAGACAGTGCCATTAGACCGACTGTATCTAGCACGTCGCGACTGCTGAATGAACTCAAAATAAACACATTGTGTTGTCCTCAAAAGGATGCCGAAACAACTACATAATGATGTTGATTCGTAAAAACTCTGAATTCATGCTTTGTCAGGTCTGTCCGCAAGACGACAAGTAAACAACTTTTAAATCGCTTGTTTTCTGAATGGAGTTTGGATCGATCAGTGCCAGGCTATGCAGCTGCTCCATCAACACTCAAGATAAAGTCATCTAGGCATAAATACGACAGTCTGCGGTTTCTACACATACAGTACATTTATACACAGAGTTTGGTCCGGTCTCTGTACAGATATGATGTACTATCGTAGCTCTGGGTGCCTGCAAACAGCCACAATAAGGAGAATCTCAGCACCGATAGGCTTTTCCAACACAGCGCCATGTGAATTTCAATTTTTTTCTATCAGTTACATTCATTCTGTCACACCAGTTTGGCTGAACTTACTTATAAACGATCACAAGATGGTGAATTTGTTCAAAAAAAAGTGAGCTCTGGTGTTGGAATCAGTGTTTGGTATCAGTAGAAAGACTGAGTTCAGGTGTTTAAAGGAGTACCAGGAAAGAACAGAGAGAGAAACATCTATTCTGTTATAATGAACTCTGGGATGTCCAGAGACCCCAACAGCCAATTTGCTTAAAACGAGAGCGAACGCCAAAGACAAATGGAGTCAGCGAGAGCATTTATGAAGAGGATGAAGATAAAGCTGGCAATAATGTTCTGCAGCAGAGGATGTAATGAGGGCCGGACGCAGGGTTGCCGTGGGAGACGCTGAAGAGGACTGGTGTTGTAAAGCTTTTTTATCTCATGTTTCTGAAACACTGAGGCAATAAAAGTACAACACTCTAACTTTAATGCATTTTTTATATACGTATTAGTTTATTTCCTTTCTTTTTTTTTAATCATCTGCATCATGTAAATTCATAATATTCTTTATTGTAAACTTATGATATATTTAAGAGCATCTTAGAGAAAATATAATTGATTTGTTATCGTGGTTATTTACATTTAGTTTCTTTCTATCTAAAACTGCATATTATAACAGATGCTATCCTCTATTAGCTCCACAGGAAGCAAGGCACTAACACAGCCGGTGTTGTAGGTTTGATTCCTGATGATAACCTACAACATTTATAGTACGCCTGTACTATAAATGTCACTAGAGCAGTCACTACAAGCAGCATCCACCAAACTGCATAAATATTCAGTTTCGATGTCGACTCACACTCGACCCCACCTCGTTCATCTCACCAGCCGCTGTGCTGCGATTGGTCTAATTGCCCAGATTTACCGGGTCAACGACGCTGTTGACCTATCAGTGTAGAGCGAGAGCCCTCGACCCCCTCGACCCTACGAGAATGATTCAGCTAATCCTCTTATAAGGTCCGTGTGTGTGTGTGTGTGTGTGTTTAACCACTTAAAACCCCTTTTGTTTCAGGATTTACCAGCATGTTTGATCCATTTATTAGCCTTGATATTGTTTTTACCTTTTTTATAGGGGAGGATTCTTCCCATGAAGCCTTCTGTGCGTCTGAAAAGGTACAAAGTAAAATTATTACACTATTAATCCTATTATCTGGCTGTTTTTACTGATGAGACTCAATATACGTGGATGCATGTTCAAGGATAACTTCAGTATTTTTGTGTCTAAGTGACTAATGGGGACGACAATTTTTGAAACCGGTCCAGAATTGAGGGAGAACGCTAGAGCCGCCAGCTGCTTCACAGGCTGCAATGTTATCGCTCGGGGCAACCTGTAGTCTTTGCATTGTGTTCGAGTGCAACTTGTCGGCCAAGACAAAGGCGACGTGAGGCGACGCAACTGGTGGCCTTCGTTGCCGCCAGTTCTCTGATGTCGGCTTGGCGTGTCCCCAGCTTGAAAACCTGTGCTGCAGAAAATTCAAAATTAAAATAAAAAAACACCTTTTGTAAAATGTTTTGCTCCTTTGTTTTACTTCGGCTTTGTTCCTCTTTTTCCAGTTTTTAAGTTTGCGTTTAAGACCGGAAACTTTTTTCTGTCCATCAGTGTTTCAAACATCACGACTTTGTCGACTCATGTTCCGGTCCTCGCTCACTCAGACTGTATGCAAATCATTTCCAGTCAAAAGTTACATTATGAGAAGCGACAGCGAGAGGACCTTCTCTGAAAGTGCCTGGACGGGTTTCAGAAACAGACAAAAGATGAAGACAAACGACCTGATAGAGAGCTGTTCTGGTAAATACAAGCTGGCGCTCATCCAGCGGACGGGACGGGCGGCGATTGGAAAATCACCCCCTAATTGTTAAATTGAATCAAGAACTAACAAACCGTATTATGAGGTTAAAGACTTCGACAGCTCTAGTTAAACTCAGTCAGAGGAGACGCCGTCTGCTTGTTTCTGCTCATGTTCGTCCCCTAAATTAAAGAACATTTAAAGTATTAAAATGCTGCTTTTCCTTTTAAAATCCTACATTTATTCAAACAAACTCTGCTTCTCGTTGATATTGATTCATCATGGAAGCATCACCAGATCAGCTGGGAGCAAAATAAAGTAGTATCGTCTGTCCCCTTTCAATCATTTTCTGAATGACTAAAACAAATGTGAACAACTCTGCTTGTTATTCTGCAGAAGATGATCCTGCAGCCAGAAGGTCTCCGGTTCAATTCCCAACGCGGCCAGCTGTGTCCATCAACAGTCACTGAGCCTCTTTCCTGCTCACTGAAAGTCACTTTAAATCAGTATCAACTGAAAGCCTGAAATATAAATGAACTAAACACTTTCACATCCAATCCAACACTGTGTTTATATGTCATCTCCTCTTGAATAATTAAGGAGAAACAATGCTGAGCATGTAAAGCATAAAGTTCAACATCAATAAACGTTTAAGAACATAAATTAAACATAACCAGCGAGTCCCTCAGTAATCTGCCGTGTGGTTGTAACAGGAAACGTTTGTTTTGCTACCTTTATCTCTGAATGATTACACTCTCTGATTTTAAAGGTCGACTCCATCTGCGTTCTTTTCTGGGGTTTTCAGATGGAAACGCCCAGTCAGCCATCAACAAAAAGCAGTGACGTAGGTTACCAAAGTCAGCTAATCAATAAGGTTATGAATTATGTGAACGCTAGTCAGGTATGTACAATAGTGTCTTTAAACGCACAATATGTCATTTTCTGATGCTAGGGGTCTCTCAATCAAAACAATAACAGAAGTCGGAGTTGGTGACGTGGTGAAGCAGCGTGGGATCATGGGAGTTCTCCTCCTCTCCACAACAAACCAAAAACACTGAACAAACAAAGGGGCCGTCCACATGCCGCGTCTAAAAAAGTCAGGAAAACGCCAGCTGTGACGCATTTATTCCTTTCCAATGTGCTCCTGTCGCGCCTGCCGTTACTAAGCAACCAAAACCTGCGTGCTGTTACAAAAAATTTTTACAAAGAAAATTACAGATTTCTCTGGTTTGAAAATTGTTGGAAACATTTAGGATATTGTAAGTACGACTCAACAATGTTTTTAGACATTTTAATGCGGAAAAGTTTTCATATATACATTACATTAACCTAAAGCCAGTTCATGAAAGTTTTTATATTTGATGCTCTACACGCTGGCACTTGCCTCTTCCTCGACACACGGGAGATTAATTTCTGTGTTTTCAGTTTCTAGTATGACTTATTTAAAGCAGAAGAATCACATAATATAAAAGGAGTTTGATTGACAGGTGGTCTCAGTGTACTGAGGTGCAGGAATGAAATGAAAATAGAGACAGAATTGAAGATGTGGTGGATTTGAGTAAACTGGCTCCTGCAGCAGTGAGTGTATTTAGTGTGTCAGAGGTCACAGAGGTCAACTGGAGAGGTCAACTCTCAGGAGGCTAGACGCTACGTTTACCCGCCTAAAAAAAGACCAAAGAGCTGAACTATAAAACAGGAGGAGGTCATATATATATATATAAACACACACACACACACAGGGGGGATAAATACATCTTAAACGACATACACATTAAAGAGAAAGTACAAACACACACTAGAGTTTCCTAACATCAAAACTAACACAAAGTCATGAATGAACCATACCGATCTCTAATTCTGTTAATACAGAAGATGTTTCTTTAGTTAAATGACGCTCGCCCATGCACCATATTTAACACACCGGGGTGCAATAGGTCACCTATATGGGGCGTCTGGAGGTCATGAGAAGCAGCAGAGCGGCGGCTAAATAAACCTCCAACAGCTGGTCACACACACATCTATCTCTGTTTCCCTCACAGTAAAAAGCTCATGTTCCA